>JACXGJ010001871.1:0-74811 GCA_016801105.1 Esox niger
AACAACCAAAATAAACCACCACTGTGGTAAAACACTCAACATAAATAGGTTCCCCAATTGGAGGCAATAACGAACACCTGCCTCCAATTGGGGAAACCAAAGCACATAGAGGTGGCTAGAGCCACCTCTTTTGGCCATGTCCTGACTATGACCCCAGCCAGCGCAAAGATGGCTAGGGGCATAGCCAGGACATGACAGTTTCAGAAGAAAGTTATCTGTTTCTGGCCATTTTGACCCTACAATGAAACCAATAATTGCTGATGCTCCAGCTAATCAATTCGTCTAAAGAAAGCCATTATTATTGCTTCTTCTATTTGTATAACAGTTTCCAGCTGTACAGAATTGCAAAGGGGTTTTCTAATGATCAATTAGCCTTTTTAAATTATTAACTTGGTTTTACAATCACAACCTCCCATTGGAACACAGGACTAATAGCTGCTTATAGTGGGCCTCTGTGTGCCTGTTTAGATATTGCATAAAAAATTGGCATTTAGAATATTAACAATCTATGTAATGTATTTCTTATCAACGTGTTATTTTAACAGACAAAACCCTAGCTTTTCTTAAAAAAAAATAGGACATTTCTAAGTGAACCCAAACTTTTGAACAGTAGTGTATATACAGCTCTGGAGGAAAAATTAAGAGACCAATGCACCTTTTTCTGTCCTTTCCAAAAAAGTTGAAAAGGAACGTTTTGAATGAGGATTATTGGGAATTGTAATCAAATAAATGAAATATCTTGCTTGGTGCAGAGCCCAAGAGAGCAGTAAATATGTATAGTAGATGCAATAATGTGTGAGGATAGCTGGGAAATCAAAGATAAAAACACCAGGTCCACACAGTTTTTTCCAACTAATTATCGAGCAAAAATAAAGTGCTGATCCCAGCAAATGATAAAGTTAGTGGTACCAATGACACTAGGTAACAGGTTAGTCTGGAACCTTGCAATAGTCATCACATAGAGTTTATTATGGGGAACATGTGACAGGCACTCATTTGCAATACAGCCTTAATTGTTAGGTTGGCTTTATAACACATGAGGCATAAGGAGACAGGCAGAGGCCAGATGAAGCACAGTGGGAGCACAGAAGATGCTTACAGTGTGATTTCAGATTGGACTGCACCTTTCAGAGACAAGATGCACAATTTATTAACTCGGAGAGACACTGATTCACATTTCTGTTCACTTATCAAATACCCAGCCAAGACTGGTAAGGCCTTGTATATTTGCCTTCGGTGTTGGGAAATCAGGTTTATCTTTATACTCTTATACAATATATTTACTGTGTGTATATTATATACTAAAGTATTACCTTGTATCCTGCTGGGTGTTTGTTACATCGGCCACACATTCATTTGTGTGTGTTGGTGTGCGCCTGGTTGTCTCTGTGTGTATGTGTGTGTGTGTGTGTGTGTGTGTGTGTGTTTGTTACAGTCACCTAGAATCTAATTGAAATTGACATGCAGTAATAAATAGGTTCTTGCTTAGTCAAGTGTGGCTGGTTTGACATGAGGTAGGGGTGTGAGGTCTGGGGTCACAGGTCAGAGGAGATGAATAATCATTCTCTTTCTCACTGCAACTGTCACACCAACTCTGTCTTTTCAACCACACAATGGACAGCTGGCCTTAAGGTATTGTTATTTAAATTGTATGTTTTGTTCTAAACAATCAATAAGAACAATAGACAGCTGTTACAATTCCCAATCCTCTCAACTCACACGTCTTAGCATGAGCAAGATTTCTTACTTTCAGTAATAGTCTCTCTTTCATTGTGCTGATGTTCACACGTTTACGGTTTACTGGGTAAAAGTACATAAAAAAATATGTAAGCCTGTTTTGCTGATTTATGTCTTTAATATGAGTAACCCAGACTATATACATAATGTCTACAGCTACAATATGGATTGCTCAATTACTATGATACCGTGGCATACTGTAACAGCAATAAAATGTCCACTGGCATCTGGAGTCCAAAGTATGTCAGTCTCTGCATGGGGGAATTAGTATAACTTTTTTCAGGGCATTGAAATAGTGACTGATATCTATTTAAAGGCTACTGTGGAGTGCAATCATTTTGCAAACCATAAACATAATAATCAGATAGGTAGAAACCCCCTCAAATGTCAATATAGCACAAACCAGTGCAACTCATACCCGACAACACACAGAATCATTGCAGACCAGAACAACAAAGCCATGGGCGACATCTCTACTGACAGCACAGGATCCTTTCCCAGTTGGGACTGTACAGTCGCTACAGTTCCTCAGATACCAGATGACCAAAGAGGTTTCCAAGGCTTAACCTCCCCCTTGGGATCTTTGCAGGGGACCACAGTTCTGTTTGGAATTTCCTGGATTTCCTGCGGTACCTTGGGGCGGCTGGATAAAACAGGGAGCGTTGGATGATGTCCAGCTCACAGCTGGCTGCTCAGAGAGAGGCGCTGGGTGGAAGAAGAGACACCAAATCTGCGTTCCGCACAGCGATACCTATCGTGATGCATCATGATATGTTTCCCATTCCGCAGACTAACGGACATTTGACCCGAGTGGCCCGTCCCCAGAATCTGAGTGAAAAGGTGGGGGGCTGTGGTTCCTCCCTCCACACTAGGTGTTGATACTGTTTGAACGGAGCAGAACACGCAGGTCCTTCTCGTCTGTCTGGTGAAGTAATTCATGTTCCAACCCGTTACGCGATGATACGCGATGATACGCGATGATACGCGATGATACGCGATGATACGCGATGACACGCGATGATACGCGATGATACGCGATGATACGCGATGACTCGCCGTTCTGCTGCCTTGCCTAGGAGCCTGCTTGTTATTCCCATGTTCCGTGCACTTCCTGCAAATCCTCTATTCAACCCTTGTTCCATATCCCCTCTCTCGGTTAATAATCAGTGCCACGTCACGACACACGAGGAATCGACGGCTAGGAGTTACAGAGCACACGTCTGCAACCAGTTATTCACGTGACCCTGAATACCCTGGTGATGGACCTACCTGCCTTACAGTCCCCTGTCTGCTTTTCAACCGATCACCCCGCTAAGAGGAGCGTTGACACAGCCCCATTTCAGAACCCTAGCCCTCATACACTGCCTTCTCAGGTTTTGGCATGGCGTGCTTTAAACATCTGATGATTCCTTAGAGGATTAGATACAAACACGGTGGTGGTGTCAAGACACTGAAAGATGAAAGTTTGATGGAATACGGTCCCTCCCAAATAAACTGCGAAGAACTCTGAGGGTGTCCGTATTTTTATTGCTTGGGTGTGTCGCCTCTCGCACAGGGCTTTTCTGTCTGTGGAACAACCCCAGGACTGTGGTTCTGAATGGGACCATAAAACATCCTGGCACAGATTCAGCTTCCATGTCCCCCTGTTCTGTCTATTGATACCCAGAGGGCGTGGCCCACCAATGGCCTGCACTAGGCGGACACTCCTCTGGTGGTGGGAGGGGCTAAGGGGGGACACGCCTCCCCAAAAGCTCACTAAGGAAGGGGTGATGGGTCCTGCAAAAAAAAAAATCTGTCAGCTTGAGAGGGGTGTTAAATGAAACTGGCGGCTGAGCACAAGACATGAGATTGTCCAGATACCGTTTCCCTTCCTGACGGGATCAAATGAAGTCTGTTAGCTTGAGCCGACCGTACTTTCCCATCACACATGCTGCTGTAACCTGCATTTCGATGGGCACCCGTGTTAGAGATGTTGAATTGCACCGTTGTCCCGTCTCCCGGCCTGACGAGGGGCTGAGGCTGAGGGTTGCTGATGGGCCGGAGTTATTTGGGCGTGTGCCAAACTTTGCTCCCGGACCTTCGCCTCCCGTGACTCGCTGACCTCGGCGTTCGTGTTTCTCACACCCCTGCCTCTGCTCGGCTGCGGCACAGGCCTTGCCAGTGTCCCGGTGTGCTGGGCTCTCGCGTGGGCATGGCAACGGGTGGGGGCTGCGAGGAATGCAGCTCCCAGACGGACAGACCGGAGTGGTTCCCCTGCTGACGCAGGGCCGGGTCCGGGCCAACGGCATTCTGCAGCCGCGCCGGCATTCAGATCAGGCCCAGGCCTGAAAGTGTCAGGGGACCAACGCTGAGACCAGACACAACCCCTGGGGCAGTCAGAGAGCTTTTCATACACATGACCAACCCCGCTGTCATAGAGCATGAATCACTCCACCCACAATAGACAATGATCCAAACGCTCAAGAGAATCAAACGCCGCAGACGACACCTCGTCCGTGGCGTCACACTGTCATATTCGAAAATGATTCTCACATTTTCTGAGTTCTGGTTTGCGACTGGAATTCGGGGCAGATCCAGCGTACCATCTCGCTTTCTCCAGGGGCCCTTAGGTGCTGGCCGTCTCACTGACGACCACAGTATCTGTCAGCTCCACCGCCGTGTGCGTCCCAAGGCCCGCGGGCCAGGTCACAACAGCCGCCTCGTGACCTTGTGAGAGCACGAAGGATCCGGGTTGGAAATACACCACGCACCGTTCAGAAGACCCATTAGACCCAATGGCCTGAGACAATGCTTCCCCGTGGGCTTCAGATACAGTAGCTGCCGTGGGGTGTTGCTCCCAGCGGAGGACGGTTACCCGCGAGGGGTGGCTCTCGTAGTCATTTGATTGGTTATTTCACTAGTTTGCTGTCGTTTGAGGAAGGTGACTTGGTGAAATTGCTCAATTTGCCGCGTTCAAATTGTTTTCCCATCTCTCGTTGTCACTTCGGATGTGTAACATATTTCTATTGTACTCTTTACCACTCGCACCGTACCATTTTATAGCCATGAGTATGTAACAAGCTTTAGGGTTGAAGGCATGTTGACATTGAAAAGCATTTTCATCATACCTAAGCTTTTAGAAATGTACAAGAACACATTGTACTGCTGTGGTGCACTGATTTATTTTATGGTGGTACTATGGTACATGGATATTTACCTCAGCTTCAATCAAGACATTCATCGAATTATATACCTTGATTAGAACTTTGATGTGTGCTTGTAAAACCAAACAGCGGTGTATTGTGGGATGAATGTAAATGTTGTTTACTCACATCACTTTTTAATTCCCTGCTACACCTTTTATTAAGGCAGGCTTCACCTTTTATTAAGGCAGGCTACACCTTTTATTAAGGCAGGCTACACCTTTTATTAAGGCAGGCTACACCTGTTATTAAGGCAGGCTACACCTTTTATTAAGGCAGGCTACACCTTTTATTAAGGCAGGCTACACCTTTTTCAAGACACATTACCAAGCTGTTGTGGAAAAAGGCACTGTAACTGAGCTTTACCCTTTTATTTGGAGCCTGTTGTTTAAATGTGGTAATATGTTTGTACCTAAAAATAACCACTTGGTTGCATTGTATCAAGTACATCTGAACCATGGAAATGTACCACATTTTCAGCTTTGAAATATGATAGTAGCAGGCTGTTGCATTATGGGGCTGGCGGTTAGCCCAGCTCTTAAGAGCTTTGTATCAGTGACTAAAAGGTTGCTGGATCAATTCCCAGGGAAGAGCATATAAAAATAGTGTTGGCTAAAATATAAAGCTAGTACATTGACAAAAATACACTTTAATGGTATTTTGGACCCCTAAGAAGTATAATACCACCATGACACATTTTAGTAAGGGATAGTAATGCACCATTTGGATTTATCATCAATATCAAAAAGATGCCAAAGTTGTGGAGGGGGGAGGCTACCCATTTAAAATGATTGGAACTTATTTAGGACAGACGATTTGAATGCAAAGCTTAAGATTGGGTGAAGGTGACATTCCTATCGTTTCTCAATAGAAGACTAATGAAAACACTCCCAGAGAGGAACAGAAAGTGCCAGAGGACAGGCTTGACTTATGATACATGGTGCCGTCACCAGACTCAGAAATGAACCCATGGCATTTCCATTCCGCTGGCTGTTCTAACTCTTACATAATCAGGGCTACGCTCAAAATCAATAAATCACGTTTTAGAGATGCATTATTATATAATCGCAGAACGCTCACAAACAGGGAACAGATCATGTCATGGTCAAGTATTTCAGGGTTGTCGTGGAGGGATTTTAAGAGAGTTCTGGGGAGACGTGCAGTGCAACATCCCCAGAGACGGTCGTTGAACTTGGCCAGGATAACTACTCCAGACCGAACACAAACCCGTCAGGCATTACTGGGTCAAGCAAACTGGAATTGATTGATTGCTATGTCGAGGCTGCGATATATTCATGAACTGCTGATGAATGTACACAAACTCAGAAAAGGTCAAGAATGGCCTGGATCCCCAGGCCGACAAGGGGGGAGTCGTGACGTTTGATAGGCACGTATAGTTTTTATAAAGACACTCATACAAATCAGAACTTGGCTGCATTTCGCCATAAAGAGGAAGCGATGCTGTAAAATGATAAGAGACAGATGGAGCTGAGGAATGTTCCTGATTTGACTGGATCCACAGACTCACAAACAGTAGGGAAGACTCATGGGAGTTGGTAGAGAACAAACAAATGAACTTAATTCAGGGGATTTCAAACAATTGGCCACAACATAATGAACCCAACTTGCTGTTCTCCTTCCCTGATGTTGAGCGGGCCAACGTGTTGTCTCCTAACAGATTTCGAGAGGTTCATTAGCCTTGACTTCCTTTGTCATTTTCTATCTATATGTTGATTTGAAGGCATGTTTCATTCGCACTGGTTCATGATGATGATTCTGGGATCTTATTACAAAAACGTATTGTTATTCAGACTGATCTAGATATATATTCACTATTCAAACACTCATTCTATTTTCCCTGACTTTTAGACTCAGGAATGTCTTTTATGTCAGTGAGGCACTGGAATGGCATGGAGAATACTTTCTTAGTAAACTAAGTATTGTGATGCGTTATTTCCCTTTCTGCCTGTTGAAACAGACAAAACCACAAGGTAAACTTTCGTCTGGAAACAGGTCATCGTGAAACAGGCTCTTCCTGTGCCTGCCTTTCAAATGAAGCCAGTGAGATCTCGGACTGCTTTCTTACTAACGAAACCAAATTAAACCAGTGTTTCCCCATCAACACAACACCTCTAAAGAGGTGATCTAAAACACAAATCTGAAAACATTGTAAAGATGTATGAATCTTAAAGGCAGACCTAGGTCCTTAAAACAGATTACACCACCCACTGTAGATACCAGCAGTCTGAAGACTGTTGAACAATGAGGAAACAATATGTCAGAACAATGGCACCCTGCAACAGGAATGTTCAAAATGAAGACGGGTGACATTTGTTTCTATTCAGTTATAAGCCCCATTTAGGGAGGAGGCACAGCCAATAATTGTGAGGATTATTGGCTGTCTGTGAGAACGAGGAAGATGGGCTGGGTAACTGGTCCATTGCTTGAGGGTAGGCAGTTAACTGACCCATTGCAATGAGGACATCTGCTGCATAGACCCAAATGAGCAAGAACATTTCAACATAAACCCCATTATTTTACCATCCATGCGGAACCACTCTCACCTGCTTGTTGCAAATTAGGGAGGCAATCACCAGACTAGTGTCCCTTTCCGTAAATATGACGTCTCCCATAACGCGTTCATGTGGGTAGCTAGATTTTCTCTGTTGAGCATTTCTAGTGGTGTGGTTGGCGTGTTTGTGTAAAGCTTCCCTTCGATAACAAGCTCTGGGTGGAGCGGCCTCTCAGAAATAAGTGTTTAGTATTGTACTGGCCCCAGGCCTAATCACAAGCATATTTCACTGTACAATGATGTGGTGTTTGTTTTCTGTGTCCTCTGTTAGTGGGCCTGGGGAGGTGAGCTGGACAGCCACCAAAAACAAAGAGCATATAGAAAACAGAAGCCGGTGTGTGTGTGTCTCTGTGTGTGTGTTAGTGTTTGTGTTTGTGTGTGTGTGTGTGTGTGTGTGTGTCTGTGTGTGTCTGTGTGTGTCTGTGTGTGTCTGTGTGTGAGGACGCAGGCTAACTCTGTCCCTACGTTAGCTACTCGTTGTTGGGTGGGGACAGAAAACAAAATACAAAAACACAATACAAAAGAAATCAATTGTATTGTTCATTAATATCAACTAAGCCTGAAAAGTAGCCGTGGCTTTGTGTTTCCAAATAATAATTTAACAATTACATTTGTCTGTTGTTTTTTTTAAGGAATTCGGACGGATATTCGAAATTATAGGCAGACAATAAAGACTGCTGAACCCTCTCTAATTTGAAAGCATAGATGATTGAGTTTTAATTTGTGAATATTTGCTCCCTATCGCCAGATGTGCTCAGGGTAGGTCATTCAGCTGACTGCTTCCCACTCATGTACAAGCATTCTGTTCTCATTCACATAGTGGAGCACCAATCTTTAAAACCCTTTTCACTGTTTCCTCACACTGGGAAGCAGAGGACAAAGATACCTCCTTCTCACAACCCTCTTCCCTGTTCCCTCACACTGGGAAGCAGAGGACAGAGATACCTCCTTCTCACAACCCTCTTCACTGTTCCTTCACACTGGGAAGCAGAGGACAGAGATACCTCCTTCTCACAACCCTCTTCCCTGTTCCCTCACACTGGGAAGCAGAGGACA
Source organism: Esox niger (assembly GCA_016801105.1). Classification (NCBI taxonomy): domain Eukaryota; kingdom Metazoa; phylum Chordata; class Actinopteri; order Esociformes; family Esocidae; genus Esox; species Esox niger. The sequence continues at coordinate 8,548 of JACXGJ010001871.1, forward strand.
GAGATACCTCCTCACAACCCTCTTCCCTGTTCCCTCACACTGGGAAGCAGAGGACAGAGACCCCACCCCGTCCACGTAGCCCAACACCTGTTTTACAGATGGAAGAGATCAGACCCAGCACCGTGCATCTAACCTGAAACAGTCAGGGTAGGACTGAGAAACCGAGCGTGACAGAGAGGGAGTGTGTGGGAGCTAATTCATAGGAACTGAATGAAGAAAACGAAGAATGACAATAGAATTAGAATTGAACAAAAGAATAGATACAGGAGGAGTCTGCAGCTGAGGGAGAAAGCACTGCCTGAGGGGGTATGGAGGTGGGATGGAAATGTGCCCATGGAAACTGAACAATCAAGTACATACCCGTAGGCTCCACTCACCTGCCATGCATGCATTCCTGCAGTGGTTACATCTGCCACATCACAGATGAGCCGCCTCACATTGGAATTCATCAGCAATGTGCCAGATGGGAGATTAAATACTTTGGATATTTACTCACTGACACACCTGCTGTTATTTGTTCTAATGTACAGCATCATTTTCCGTGGAACCTCTTGTTGCATCTTAATTTGCGCCTTAAAATGCGTTTTTCTATTTCGCTCTAACGACACTGTTAAAATTATGTTATATTTTGCATATTACTTAGTTATTACATAGTACTTTGATTTCGAGCTATGATGCCTTCATGCAGGAGCTGAAATGTCTTGTCATTCCCATGTATGACTTCCCATGTATAACTTCCCATGTATGACTTCCCATGTATAACTTCCCATGTATGACTTCCCATGTATGACTTCCCATGTATGAATTCCCATGTATGACTTCCCATGTATGACTTCCCATGTATAACTTCCCATGTATGACTTCCCATGTATTACTTCCCGAGTATAACTTCCCATGTATGACTTCCCATGTATTACTTCCCGAGTGTAACTTCCCATGTATGACTTCCCATGTATAACTTCCCATGTATGAAGTTATGAAGTTATGTATGAAGCTACGTGACAGATGGCACTGCAAGAAATGTCCTGGAAGACACATAACAGCCCTGCTTATTTAGAAACATATTTGTTCTGCGTTTCAAGATGACAGACTCATTCTGATGATATAGTTATTCATGCTGAATGGCCAGGTCACATGGCCCCGCTAGCTCTGTCCTCCACTAACAGACCAGTGATTTAGGCAACCTTTAAGATTCCAGGGCTCGAAACAGGCCCGGCAAGAGATTCCAGGCTGAAAGTGAAACAGGGAACAGGATGTCCTCTGCATAACTGAAAATAAAGAATAGCTGGCCATCAATTCAAGTTACATGGGGGAATTTTCCCACGACACAATCCCCGGCATTTCCTGGAATGCTGGGACTTTGTACACAAACTGGTCCTGTGGAATGCCAAACCTCTGGGTCCTGTGGTGTTCTAGAGCGTCACGGCTTCCGAATGAAGACTGTGATCCCCACAGACCCTTCCATAACCATCATCATTCCATAGATCACCACACAGACCTGAACCGTGACCTGAACACTGTGAACAGGTCAGGAGCTCCGTCTCAATGGCCAAGACCAGGCCTGAATAACCACTGACCTTATCCTGTGGCATGTTATTGCCCAGAGGAATTCCATGGGGACTTACTAACCAGTTTGAATGATGCTGTTGCAGGAGGTGGTTATATATATTTATAATTTCTGAAAATTCTTCTGCAATGAGCAATGCGACTTGTTTATTTTTCCTGTTCTCAAATTCTTAAAATGAACATTGCCATGGCACAGCTTCAAATATGAGATATCTTCTGATAAGGTTTCATAACAGGGTATTTAGTATGCATTCCTCTTTGCTTTCTCAAAACATTTATTATTTTGTGAGTAATTTCCAAAATATTGTAAACTCAATTGCATTTTCCATTTCATCTAGTCTGTACAATATTTTCTCAACTGAAAAGTGCTGAATGCGCTTGGAAGTGGCCCTGTCTGCTCAGAGGGTTCCATTCTTTCCAGACTTCCTCTTCTGTTTGGTCCATGATCACTTTACCAGAGAGGAGCGAAAGCGGCTCCCTCCTCGCCAACTTGTGAAGAATGCGTGGTGCATTTCTCAGCCTCTCTCCGTCTCTCCGTGCCTCTGTTAACCTGCCACCTTCAACATAGTATCTAGGATAGAGCTCTTTTGCTGCTTCATGACTCTCATCTGTTCGCAGTTTGTACAGTTAAGTTAAGGCACATAAAGAGTTATACAGCTCTGTGTTTTTTACAGTATTGGCCTCAACCCACTCAAACAGGGAGCTCTTTCAGCCCACCGACGTCCCTGCAGTCCTCTATGGTTGATGAGTTTCACAGAACAAGGAAATACCTTCTATTTTTACTAATACATACACCCCACAAAAATACAGTATCATATATCTCTCATCAGATCTCTGTCCACGTTCTAAGATCCACACTACAAGACTAGGCTGTTTGTCTTAGTCATACATACTGGAGGGGATGAACAACACTAGGATTCATCGTATTTATATTCACACTCAAAATCAACACTTTGTGTTTTTATTTAGCACATTCATTTTCCTCAAGTGCTTGTTAAAGAGAGGTAGAGCAGAAAATGGAGGACTCCGGCATACAAGCAAGACCCATTCAAATGGACGTGAAACCGGAGGTGTGACCGATTATGTAACGGTAAGACGATCCCGGTTGAAGGCAGACGGACCTGTTACACGGGAGCAGTGGTCATCAACCCTGGGAGACACCCTACACACCTGTGATATCAGACACCGTCACACCAGGTTCCACTGAAGGTAACCCGCACATCGATGAGAGCCAGAGACATGAGTCCATTAGTTCTGGTGGCGATGTATCCAGAAATAACTGCTACATTCACCCATTGGCCTGCCTATAACCAGAGCCACAGGCAAAATCTGGTGAAATCTATCACACTGTACAATAACACTGTAACAGTTACCTGTGTGATTAATGCAATCTGCCCCTAATGAATGGTGTAACAGATTGCAGTTTTGATCTTGGTTGTATGAACGATACCAGAGACATGCCCTCATCTCATCAGCCAGTTTCTGTAAACATGTCAAACAGATGAAACTCATCTCTGAAACTCATCTCTTTTTAAATATAGGAGGACGAGTTAAAGCCTCCCATGTCTGCCCTGTGCCATACTGTACCCAGTCGAGCATAGTAAAATTAATTCTCATTTGATATCGGGTTAAGGAGATTTATTCAACCTATCATATGATTACCCAGAGGTTGAGCAGAGATGTTTACAAAGCCCTCAATAGCCTAGCCCCTATCCTAGACCCTATCCTAGCCCCTATCCTAGACCCTATCCTAGCCCCTATCCTAGCCCGTATCTCATTCTTCTTAGACAGCCTGGGTGACACAGCCCCCATCACAGCTCCTGTCAGCTAATCACAAACAAGACAGCCAGAACAAATGTCACCTTCGGGTGAGCTGTGAAATGAAGAAAACGCTGATGTTGATGAGAGAATCTTTGCTGTTTTAACACGAGTGGTGCACAAGTTAGTCCTCGTGCTGTGAGGAAACCTTCAGAATTAACTTGCAGTGCAAATGTTTTTCAGTCTGACCTTAAGAATCCTCTCACTTTGAGTAAATGAAACTGTCACGAAGGACTAGGTATGTCAACCTCAGACACCACAACAGTTGTTCAGCTTCTGCTAAGACATCCTTTTGAGTGTGTACTGCAATGGCTAACAGCAGCACACCCCTGTACCTATATTGAGCAGTGTCAGAGGAACCGTGAGACAGCGCCAGGCTATGCCTGACCATGGCAGATTATTGACCACGGGAGCATATCATCGCGTCAGATGGGGGTTCTGACACAACGGAAAAATTGCGTCAATCTTGGTATTTAGTACTACCTTGCTAAAATAATAAACAATAAAAGTGTATGACCTGTTTTATGAACAGTAACATCATTGCTATTTATCCATTTTTGTGGCTCGTGGTTTGGGTCCTAAACATTCGGATTTGCACCAGGCCCTGGGATTCCTGTCGGCGTGCCTGGTCCAGGCCACCTCGTCGTTGCTGACAGGCTGGTGCTGGGCTGTCTGTATAGAAAACACATGCACGCTGCATCATCGGATGAGATCAGGGGGTCGGAGGTTTTCCCTACTCATCCCTCAGGACATTCCACACATATACAGGTAGCACGTTTCCCTGGGCTACTGCCAATTTACACCGACTGTAAATGTAACATGCCCTAAGAGGGCCTTCTCTAATCTACACCAGCACAAGATTTGACAAAATCCCCATCACTTTTGGGCTTTTAAGAGGTTAATAAATATTTTTTTCTATAATCCAGTTGCCATTTGTCCATTCTTTATTGCTGTTGAGAGCTGCACTTATCTGTCTCCCAGGCCACGGAACAGCAGCCAAGCCTAGGTGATCTTAAGCAAAATGACAGGAAATGCCTACTTGGTTGGCTGCACAATGCAAACTAATTTCCAATCTGTCATGAATGAATCATGGATCATAATCATCAAATGTATTTCAGAACGTTTGCAGCCAGTCAAGTCTATCCAGTGAAAAACAAAGAAAACTCTATTACAAAGTAAGGCTCTATCGCCACCTAGCGAGTGTTTATACAGACAGATGGACGGACAGGCGGATAGGCAGACAAACAGACATAATCTACGGCACAGCGCGAGCCTAGGCTTTCCAGGCCTCGGAAGCTAAGTGATGCTAAGTGAAAGCATGTAGCGGACCCCAGGAAGAGTCATCCGGACACCAGCAACCTTATGCAAGCACTCCATGGGAGGTCTATTTAAACACACAAGGCACCACGCACAACCTGACACATCTACTAGGCCGGCAACAAACCGTAGGCCCCCAGGCTACAGCAGAACCAATAATGGACCCTTTGTAACAAATACATCGGGGGGCCTCTTGTTGCAGGCCGACCCGTTTCTGACTGGTTAAGATTAATGCTTTTGGCATTCTTATTCTTAATCAGTGAATATCCGGGCTGAAGAAGTATGTGATTTAATGGACGGGCACTTTTGGCTTTGGGGTAGTGCTGCTGGCAGAGAGGGGTCGAGTCTGGGCTTGTGAGAGCCTTGGAATTGGTGATGGATGTTTTCAAGGAGGGAAGGCGATCTGTATCACAGGAAACCCAGGGCTTGTCTGCACAGAGGGCTGGTCTGCCTTCTTGGCAGACAAACAAAACCCATTTATATTTTACTGGACGGGAGTTGAGTGGAGCTTATTGGGTTTGATTCAACTGAATCATGATGCTGTATTGATGCCCTTACGTTGGACTGTAGACCCGGGTCGGACCACATGGTTCTGAAATCCCACATTCCTTTGGGTCATTTTTTCAATAGACCAGATCCACTTCTCACACCTGAGAAGATGATGGACCTTAGGAATGTAAATTATTCAGGTTACCCAAACAGGTTACCCATCAATCACAAGGAGGTGGTTGGCCGTTTCCTGACATCAGCCACCTCAGTGGTTTTGTCCACAGGTTAGATTATCACCAGGCCATGCTTTTTTCGTTTTTTTAGTCCACTGGAGGTACATCTAGGGGGGGAACTATAGCCCGAGACTGCAGTTATTCCAAACAAAGAGTTTCTTCACATGACACTTAACTACGCTTCCCATGGGCTTACAGACTATAAATTATTGTCTATGTAGTAATTTGAGCCAATTCTTCACTGGTGAGTGTGTGGGTGTGATTTGGCAAGAGCAGACAATGAGAGACTCATTATACTCGCCGTCTTTTTTAATGTTCATCTGTTGATCCTTTGTTAGCCCATGTCGTTCCCGACGGGTAGTTCTTGTTGCTTCGAATGACGGCCCACAACAGATGCGTTTAAATCAGACAGTGTTAACGAACTGTAGCAAAGCCTGTCTGCCTGCCTGCCTGCCTGCCGACCTGCCGGCCTGTCTGCCTGTCTGCCTGTTTTTCAGAACGGCACTCACCAGTGACTCAGGAGCACCTGTAATCTCAGATCTTCTTGTCAGCAAGCTTAAGATCCTGATGGAGTCAGATCCACAGGTGGTCCACTGTGTACTTTAAGAGGATCTGTGGCTGCTGTGGGTCTGAGTGCTGGTTGGATCAGTGTCCAGGTGTGGGCCTAGTTTTCCCTACTGTATTGGAGTCAATACAGAGATATCAGACAAACGTAACTTAAAAAATGAGTCATTACCTTAATTCTATTCAACGAAGACAAATCCAGCTAGATAACGTTTTAATAACCGTGCATAGAGGTTTCATTGACTCATAGGGCTCAAGCACATTTATTAGGGCGCCGCTGCCACCTCCTGGATAAAGATATTGTCTACAGCGAGTCACACAGGTTCGGGAGATATCCTTTCAAATAAGCTGAATGTTTGGCTGAGAATGAGAGAAGAAATGTGAGCTTGGGTCTTTATCAGTGGGTGAGGTAGGGAGTGTAAGGGTTAGGGTGGTTGATTCATGGCCACAGACAGACCTCGCGTGGACACCTGGCCTGGGGAATCTCCACCCTGGGCTGGGAAAGCAGAGCATGTTGACATCCAAGGGACCTTGCGATATGGAAGCCAGTGAAAACATCACCACAGGCATCGGCAGACAACACAATCCGCATCACTTCCCATGCCATCTCATCTCCCACACCCCCGGTCATACTTACGGAGACGTCCGATGGAGCAGATCGTGGTGCTGATCACTGGCTGCTCCTCCGGGATAGGCCTCAGTCTGGCTGTGCGTCTGGCCTCGGACCCAGACAAAACCTATAAAGGTAAGTAGCCACTGAGTACGAAAGGGGTCACTTGTACGGATAGCCTTTATTTTATTCTGTATAGTCACTGAATGCAGAAGGATCCCCAGAGAGTTCTCAGGGGAAACCTGGAGTTCGTTGACCAGACACATGGTTTCAGGGAACGTGTATGTTCCTTGGACTGGAGGCATGGCTTTGTGTGGGTGGGACCTACCTATAGATCTTTATCTTTCCTTTTGTAATTTATGTTCACCTGTTCTATTATCTTGGCATCACATGTCAAGGACAAGCACAAACAATTTAGAAGTCAAAATGAGTCTTGAATAGGTGTTTGAGCAAGTTAAGGGTGTAGACCAATCACAATGCAGCAAATGGTACCATTATGTTACTGTATGGAATGTAAGGATTATACCAGAAGATTATAATAGGATATGTAATATAGAATACATCATATTTAATGACCATATTTAAACTAAACTCTCTGAAAGCTACGTATAAGAAGCCTGATCAGCCAAGCATGACATCTTCAGATTGCTAAAGACATTGTGGAAAATGGTCCTCAACAGATAATCCTAAAACCTTTTCAAAAGGTTTCACTTTTGTTGCTGTCCCCCTAACCCCAAAACCTCTCTTAAGAGTGTGCTGCAAGATAATTTACAGTTCCGGGAGCATGGGTTTGATGTTAGTTAATGGCTTTAATGCAGTTAGCTCTTAACGTTGTCAATATTGGCTACTGCATGGTATGCCAATACAAGCAAACATGTTTTGGTTAATTAATCTGCATCAAATGTCAATGCAGATATTGTTTAGATATTAGAACATTCTGGTTATACTTTTCCGGTAATGTTAAATCCTGTACTTTCATTTCTATTAGATTTTTTTTAACCTATGAATGTGTCATGGCTTTCATTTGACGTTCCTGTAGTCTATGCTACTATGAGGAACCTGGCAAAGAAGGAGCGACTGCTGGATTGTGTGAAGGGTCTCCATAAGGACACCCTGGAAATCCTTCAGATGGACGTCACGGACCAGCAGTCTATCCTGGACGCCAGGCACAGGGTCACAGAGAACAGGGTGGACATTCTGGGTGAGTCATGATTTAACACTAATGTGGACTACACCGTGTTGTGTTGTTATGTATCGTGTGTGTGTGTGTGTGTGTGTGTGAGTGTGTGTGTATGTGTGTGTGTGGGTGTGTTACACTTGTAGGCACCAGACGTCCTTGCAAAAGTAAAAAAGCTAGGAAAATAATAAAATGTTGGGATGTTTTTTCAGTCCTATCTTTAGAGTTAGGTTTAAAAATGCAGGGTTTAGGTTTAGAGTTGCTAGTTAGGGTTTGGTTGCTGTCCTTAAACAAGATATTTAACCCTAAGTGCTTTCTGGAGGACCATTGTGGCAGCCTACAACATATCCACAATTAGGAGACAACAAAAATGTAAACTCCCACAGTGAAAACAATGAATGTGCAGCTATTTAATAGGCTTTGACCTCTGTGGTGTTGTTTGTGGCAGTGTGCAACGCCGGCGTGGGTCTGATGGGGCCACTGGAGGCCCAGGCCCTGGACACCATGAGGCAGATCCTGGAGGTCAATGTCCTGGGCACCATCAGCACCATCCAAGCCTTCCTACCCGGGATGAAGGCCCAGGGCCACGGGCGCATCCTGGTCACGGGCAGCCTGGGTGGGCTACAGGGTGAGTGGGCAGAGGCAGAGTGGGGGTGTTCAAATCAATCAATAAAATGTGTGTGGCGGGGGGAGGGGGGGGGGGTCAGCAGACTGGCAGCTGAAATTGTCAGGTATCGTCTTGATCTGCTACACAACCAGGAGGACTCAGGACAGGGACAGCAATGAGTCAAACCTGGTACTCCGCAAGTGTGGGCCAAGGCCTGATATCCCCCGAAGTAAAAAATGGCATGGGACAGGAAAATGTAACTGTTGTTGGGAATGTTTGTGTTTGCTGTGACTGTCACCCAGCTGAGCTTTTCGCCGTTCCGTAGGACTCCCCTTCAACGAGGTCTACTGTGCCAGTAAGTTCGCTGTGGAGGGTGTCTGCGAGAGCCTGGCCGTTCTCCTGCAACACTTCAACATCCAGTGAGTGCCTGCAACCGTTCTCACTGGGACTTTGAGCTCTGTCCCCACCTGTGTGTTCTACTGACTGTCTCCGTCTCCCATCATGCAGTGTGAGTCTGGTCGAATGCGGCCCGGTCAACACGGATTTCCTGGACAACCTGCAGACGGCCATGCCGGGGGACACTTTGCTGCAGCGGGTGGACGAGCACACGCGCAGCCTCTACGACACGTACCTGAAGCACTGTGGGATGGTGTTCCAGAACGCCGCTCAGGACACAGACGATGTTGTGAAGGTGCGCTAGGCTGCAGTAGCTAGGACTGCAATAGTTTAGAAGAGCCACTAGAGGGGGCTGCTATTGCCTGGGAATGCATTTGTTCAGAATGGCCACTAGAGGGGGCTGCTATTGCCTGGAACTGCAATAGTTTAGAAGGGCCACTAGTGGGGGCTGGTATTGCCTGGGACTGCAATAGTTTAGAAGGGCCACTAGAGGGGGCTGCTATTGCCTGGGACTGCAATAGTTTAGAAGGGCCACTAGAGGGGCCTGCTATTGCCTGGAACTGCAATAGTTTAGAAGGGCCACTAGAGGGGGCTGGTATTGCCTGGGACTGCAATAGTTTAGAAGGGGCACTAGAAGGGCCAGTAGAGGACAAGTATAGTATTATCATTAGCCTCTCTGTATTGTAGGGGCAAATTAGTGGTTTGTGTAACTGCATTAGACAGTGCTGCACATTGTGATGTTCGCTCCTGTCTGGCCTGGGACATCCATGGTGGGTCTCTGACCAATCACATTTCTTCCCCTGTGAGCTGTTTTTACCAGGTTGAATCCAGTTTCATCCACAAAGATGAATTTATGTGCAATTTGCCTCGCTCCCATCTCCATTACTTTCTGAAAAACAGTAAATCCACATGTTTACAGTTCTTTACATTATGCGTAGATGTATATATAGCCTGTTTGGTTATTGACTAGACATCTTACCAAGACGTATATATACTGGGGTTCACACATTCACCGTTTCTCTCAGAGGGTACAGTGTACAACACTTAGGTCAGATTTCAGTTGAAACTGCAATCAGCTGTGTAAATGTTCTGCTAACGTTTTCTATATATTTCAATCTGATTACTGCAGGAATGCACAACAGTTGCCATCATACTGTTTTGAATGTGTTTTTAACCGTTTGAGTGTAAGCATTTGAAAAAAACATGTGCTGTGAGTATATTGTCTCGCAAGTGGTGGAGAATGAACGAGAAAAGAGTTCATGGATTTTGGGGGATGTGTTAATTTAATGCATTTTGTGTGAAGGCAATGAAAAACGATTCACAGTCTGGTCCACATACACTTCCATTTCACTGACTGAAGAGTATCGATAATTTAACTTCAGTACTGAACGATGCTTGTAGGCAGATGAGAAAAACTGTAATGTTTCCCTCCCGGTCTCCAGTGCATACTACATGTACATACAATACCTAGGTTTCTGATACTAGACTATGGATTCCCTAGTTTATGTGCTGTTTGTTAGATTTGATAGTTGTACTCTTTCCTCTAGATATTTCTGGAGGCCATCCAGTCTCCGAGCCCTGCATTCAGATATTACTCCAGCGATGCCCTCCTACCCCTCACCAGCCCAAAGATCTCTGCACCAGATGGGTTGCAGTACATCCGAACGATGAGCAAGATCATCTTCTCAATGAATGAGAAAGAGGAACAAAAATAGCCACCTGACTCTAAAGTCCTTTATAAACCGGGTGGGTAGAATCCTGAATACTGATTGGTTGAAAGTTATGGTATATGAGATTGTATACCACTGTTATGATGTTACTTTTTTTTTCCAGATTGTATCTAATTGTGTTTTTCTCCAGTGTATAATAGCAATAAGAGTTCTTGGAGGGATTGTGGTATATTTCCAATATAACACGTCTAAGTGCTGTATATTAGCCCTGGTATATTGAGCATTTACCAAAACCCACCTCTTTCTGTATACATTAGACATTTTAACAAACAAGTCCTTGTACCTTCTTGTGTTTCAAATTTTTCAGATGTATAATAAATGTTTTACTACATTTTAGTTTGAGTTCCTTTCCGCAATTTGTGGATGGCTTCATGAATGTATGTGTGTTTGTCTGTCTGTGTGTGTGTGTTTTAGGTCTAACTATACTCATGGAGACTAAATATCCCCATGAGTATAGTAAAACCCCAAGAAATTGGACTCATGAGGACCTTTTGCCGGTCCCCATGAGGCAAAGGTCAATTTCTGCCTCAGGGTTTAGGTTTGGGGTCAAACTTACAATTCATTTTAGAGTTAGAATTGGGGTTTCTTTAAGTTCCAGGCATTGTTGGTTAAGTTTAGGGTTAAGGTTAGGCATTACACCTAGGTAAAATGTAGGCATAAATGTTACTTTATTGAGGTTAAGGTTGGGGTTTGGTTAAGGTTAGGATTATGGTATGGGCTTAGGTTAGGCTTAGATTTAGGGTTAAGATTAGGGCAAGGAAGCATGCAATTTCTATTTTCTGGTCCCCATGAGGTTAGCTGTACAAACGTGTTTGTGTGTGTGTGTGTGTGTGTGTGTGATTGTGTTTGGTTGTGTGTTTGTTTGTGTGCTCTGGCTGATGTCAGTCAAACTCAAGGTCTCAGATCAGATGATCAGACACTGTTTGGGAACTGTTTTAAGCACAACATGACTTAAACTTTCACAATATTCCTGTAATAATATCACTTTATAAATAGTTTTACTTTTAATTACAAGACAGGTAATTGGTTACACCAGCAAAACAATTGTTGCAATTTTTGCAATTTGTCCCTCCTAATGAACTGCTTTTGTACAGTGTGTTTTCCCAGCCTGTTCACAAATTTCTGACATTGAACTATGTACACACTTTCTGTTGCTTTTTTGTTTTGCTCTGTGTCCTGTTTTGTTGAAGTTTTTTGATCCCTCCAACTCAGGGGAAAAACATGTCTTTGTCTACTCTCTCAAAAAAAATCCTAACATAAAATACGCAATGGAAATATACACAATGATATAAAGGTTCCAATAATGAGATACATTTGGGTCTCTGAATTTATGGTTGAGGTTCACACAATATCTCACAACCATTTAAAGCTTCACTCTCCTATACACCCCTAGTTAACCTCTTCATACTTTATCTGATGTGATATTAATTAATTTACTGAAAATATTGAAAGGTAATTCATAGTTGAGGGCAAATTTGAAATACAAATGAATAATAAAAGACTTCAGAAAATAAAAAACATAAAAAATAATTGTTATTGAGTGTCTCTAACAGACTAAATATTAGCAAGAAAAACATAAAAATTCCAGAAGTAAAGTTCAGATCAAAGCCTTTTCAGTGGGTCTTCTTTAATGTTATATGCATATTATTTTCCCCTGCTCATTCCCATCCAACTGCATCCATGACCTTGTGTCATTTCCGGGAGAGTTGAAGATCACGGCAAGCTTTTTCCCATGGCCCATTTCCCATTTCAATGACGGGAACAATTAGGTTTAACTGACTTTTTGGTCTTAGGGAGTTTTTCCTAGCCACTGAAGTTCAACACTATTGTTGTTTGCTCCATGGGGTTTAATCCCGGATGTTTTGGGAAAGCACTTTGTGACAACCTCTGATGTAAAAGGGGCTTTATAAAATACTTTTGATTTGATTTAGATATGTTCAGGTACCAAATTTTTTATACAAAAACAATAGAGAGAGATAGAGAGAGAGGGAGAGAGAGAGAGAGAGAGTAGGAGAGAGTGGGAGAGAGTGAGAGAGAGAGAGAGAGAGAGAAAGTGGGAGAGAAATCAAAAAAGTGCGTGGAAGTGAGGAAACGAAAACAAACAAATAATGTTCTTGATTTATAGGTTGATCGTTGGTCGATTGATTTGCGCTCCTATCTTTACCCTTGGATAGGTCGTTTCATTGGATCCTCCCATCATGTTACGTCACAAATAATAGGCCCATCTAATTAGGCAATTTATTGAGTCACTCGCTCCGGTTCCATAGCCGATGTTTTACGCCTAGGTTTAAGTCGGTCTACGCATCTCTTCAAACTTTGATACTTTTCACTTCACTCATCTCGGCTATGACACGAAGAACGGCCCCTCTTTATCGGGCTCTGGTTGAGATGTTTGAAGTGCATTCTTCCCAAGTTGTACGAGGAAATCCCAACCGGGCAAATATCAGGTAATACTTAAAAACGAAATGTTTTTAAAGGCCAAATGAATTTATTTTCCGCAAGAAAAACTCTTCAAGAAAAACATATGAAAGGTGTAAGACAGGCAACTTATGTAGTAAGAAATTGGGCTACTTTTCAAGCAATGTCGAGGGTGAACATTAATTGGTGCTTGCGTGTTTTTGGGCTAGGCTACTTCTGAACGTCACCGCGACCGCACCATTTATGTTGTTGCTTCACATGCGTGTATATCGCATCTTACGGGGGGGGGGTGTACTTTTAAAATTGTCAATATTGAGCACCAAGAAAAGTTGGGCTAGTTTTCAGGCATTTTCTGGCTGGTTTAGAGCAGTTGTGTTGGAAATCTTTGCTTCACCTGGCAACACTGGAAGCCGGTGTCCTGATTTTTAGCGGGGGAGGGGGTTTGCTTTGGAATGTCGAGTCTGGCAGGGCGGAGAAAGGATTTCAGAATATTTTATGCTGGTACTTATGTGCAGTCAACATTCTATTTGTAACCCCGCAGGTGCTTCTTAAATAACTGAAGTTGTTCTATTCTCCTTGTTTCAGTATTCATACACCATCCGAATATTTTTGATCAGGCTCCCGAAATGTTATCTGACACTCAGTTATCCAACATCTACTGTTTTTATCTTTTTTTAAATCACTATTGATTGTGTAATTATGGTCTTAAAGGTGGCAGGCGATATAGGTACACTTCCAACCAAAATCTTTCTCAGTTCAAGTTGAGCCTCTAAGATTATTTCGGTTTTCATCAAACCCGCATTTGTCAATACTCTGTCCATTCTCGATTAATTCTAAATTATATATCGTTTAAATGTCAGCTTTGGACCGCAGGTGCGATTTATTTATAAGTTTGTGAATAAATATGGAAGAAGTTGTCGTATCAATTTGTATGCATTCATATCGTCTCTCAATCCTTGTCGTGTGTGTGTGTGTGTGTGTGTGTGTGTGTGTGTGTGTGTGTGTGTGTGTGTGTGTGTGTGTGTGTGTGTGTTTGTGTGTGTGTGTGTGTGTGTGTGGCTTATGCGTCCACACATATTAAGCCTCAATTTTTCAAAAAATTTAATGGACAAGGAAATGTAGAACAACTTTGTGGAAATTAGGATCTGACAGTAAATCACCTAATGCAAGTTAAATCAGTTTCTTGCGTGGACTTTACATCAAATTACAGTTTGAAACCAGCTGGTAGTCTCTGAGTGTGCTACCTATAACAGATACACTGGTTTTCCCCAACCCCTTTCCACAGAGCCCTAAGCGCCAGCTTGGCCCTGCCAGCGAGACACACCACCTTGCCTCCATCCTCTCCGTTTCTCCAGACCGCACCCTCGCGCAGCTTCATCAATCTGGCTGCTTCCGTTGCTGGCCCCCGGATGCAGTACTCCGAAAGCCGCAGCCTAGGGTAAGAGTCATGCTGCTTCCCGTGTCCTGGCAACAACTGCTGCCCACAGGAGTCGGGAGGTGACGTAACCTTCAGTATTATTGGTGGGTGTGTCTGTCCTATAAAACCTCAGTTGCTATAAACTCAGTCTCATCTACACCCTATTAAAAGTCTAGTTTCAAATGATGGGGGAAAAAGTTTGGTGGCATCTGCAGTGTTAACTTGTGGTCAGATTGACATGCTCCCGAGCTCGTATCTGTGCCCCGGCCCGTCGCGGGCCGCTCTCTGTGCCCCGGCCCGTCGCGGGCCGCTCTCTGTGCCCCGGCCCGTCGCGGGCCGCTCTCTGTGCCCCGGCCCGTCGCGGGCCGCTCTCTGTGCCCCGGCCCGCCTCTTGATGGAGCCCTTTCTCCTTCCCCCCCAGGTACACACCTGAGCAGATGTACAGCGTAGTGGCCAGTGTGGACCAGTACCAGCACTTTGTCCCGCGGTGTAAGAAGTCCCGGGTTGTGAAGGGAAAGGACGGTGATGTCCAGGCCCAGCTTGAGATCGGTTTCCCCCCCGTTGTGGAACGTTACACCTCCGAGGTCACGGTGGTTCCAAACCACCAAGTCAGGGTAAACCCCCGTCTCGTGTTACCTATGTATTTGTAGGGAAGCCAGGGGTAAATTTAGATATTCAGGGATGACAATGTTGCCATGATTCTCTTCAGCATGTATTGCGTAATGTACCATGGGGCCTGATAAGCAGGTTATGCTGTTGAAGACATTGATTACATAATTTATTTTCTTCTCCAAGGGGATAAATAGTGAATCGACTTTTTGGATCAACTAGCTGACAATGTGCCCCTTGAATTATAGACCAAATGTGCCTGACCCTGAGCAATGTCCTTGACCTGTCTGATCAGGTGTGTGCATGTTGTCCCCAGGCTGTTTGTGTAGATGGATCCCTCTTCAGTCACCTGGAGACTGTTTGGAGGTTTTTCCCTGCAATTAATGACCAACCTGACTCCTGCAACATTGAGTTCTATGTGAGTACCACAGTCTGACCCAATGGTTTGACCTTAATATGGGGCTAATTTATACTAGCAGAGAAGACACTAGATGTTTTTCTTATTGAGCAAAGTCGTAAGCGTTTAAATTTACACTTGCATTTCGATTTAAAGTTGTCTGTTGAGATTCCACGATTCTGATGTTTATTTCAGAGGTTGTATTGCTACATGCCAATGTACATTTGGGGATGTCCTGTGTCTATGGGAGGTTTTGCTTAATCACAACTCCTATCGACTTGGTACAAACAATGTTGAGATTTCTTACACAGCGGATACAATGCTTATCTGGTTCTGATCGCACTGCTCGCTCAAACAGAAGGAAAGAGGCGAGCCAATTGAATTAATAACACGCCAAATTGCTCCATGTTCTGTGGAACCCCTGGGCTAATCCAAGAGTCTGATTCAAACCTTGGTTTAGCAAAATGCTGTGGAATGCTATAGAAATGATTATGTACAATAACATGTTTCTGTTTTACTCTTCGTGTAAACAGCCCCTTATTGTAGTTAACATTGATCAATCAAGCACATTTATTGTATAAAGCCCTTTTACATCAGCAGTTGTCGCAAAGTGCTTTCACAAAACACCCGGCCTTAAACCCAAGGGAGGAAACGACAACAGTGATGTACTTCATTGGCTAGGAAAAACTACTTTAGAACTGAAATTTGGGAAGAAACCTAGAAAGGAACCAGGCTCCAAGGGTTGATGAATGCTATGCCAATGTAATGTCAGTCTACTCACACCAACATGAGTGGATTGTAGTTAACCTTAGGGCGTGATCGGAATCGCCTTGCTGAGGTTGGTTTTAACAAGCCTGGTAAGCCTCAGTCTGGATTTATTGCCAATTAGGATCTTTGCAGAATGGTTATGTTCTTGTCTGGCCTCCTGAAATGGCAGACCAGAGGTCATTGTGAGTTGACCATACATTCGAGGAGCTAATTGAGATAGAATGTAGATTGCAGGATTAAAGACTGAATGCTATGGTATGAAATGAGTTCCTTCTGTCAGCTTTTTTGATTCCTTCTTGGGTTTTGGCAATGCGCTCAGATGGAGAGCTAATTGTCCAAAGCAACGTTATATCATTTATGTTCACGTAAACTGTTCACTGTCCTTTTCTCAGGTGTCTTTCGAGTTCAAGTTCCTGCTGCACTCTCAGCTGGCATCTGTATTTTTTGACGAGGTTGTGAAGCAGATGGTAAATGCCTTTGAGTCGCGGGCAGCCAAACTCTATGGGAGCCCCCATGCCCCCAACCTGGTGCCAGCATGGAGGATAGCAGCATAAGACCCCCGCTACACTCATATTCTCCCCTGAACATGAACTGAATTGAGACCACATCTATCTACTGTTCAATGCAGAAGACTGGGCCTTCTGTCTGGATGGCGTCCAAGTTCAATGTTTTCTCTTTCGGATGTCAACATGTGGGCCCGTGTGGCCCACAGAAGACGCCTGCGTTGGGGGTTTGGTTCCCGCGGGGGTCCGGTTCGAAAAGTTATGTAAGCACTCACTACCCTTAGTCGCTTATAAGCGTATAACTGACAACATTTGCAATGTTGTTCTTAAGTACACTGACACCTATTTATTGTCACAGAAGCTTTAATTTATTTCAATGTACATACCGTTTGTCTATTTTAAATGTAAGTAGGTGTTTGTCGGATGTTCATGTTTGTAAGGGACTACAGCATTTCTTATTTAAGTTATAAGACAAAGATGTGACTCTAATGCAATTTAAATATTATATTTATGGCCAGCTTTTTCTTGTCCGTCACTTAATATATTTAATGTGAATGGAAAATTAAAAAGTTTATTTTGATAATTGGTGGTGTGGTAATTTTCTTTAATTATTCAATGTTTTGTCAAAGATATGACTCTTGGTGGGATCGTGGATGTGTAGAAGACATTTATTTTAGAGGCACTGCCTATAAACCAAATCCTTAATTGAGAGGCCGTCCGAAAGCACAACTGTTCCAGTAAACCAATGTTTCATCCTGTAGTCGACCTGTCCTCCCACTATCCATGTTCTGTTCTTTCTGCACAGTTCCAGGAAAACGCATGACTTTGGGAGTAGTTATGTAAGAACCAGAAGGGGTAAAGAACACAACAGAAGAGCAGTAGGCAGTAGGCCAACACCCCCCCCCAGTTCCTGATTGTGAAACTACAGCCAGATTTAAGAATAAGTTGTACTGTGCAGTTTTTCAGCGTAACACTCAAATGGTAACTAAAGGTCACATTGTTTTTTGACTTTTTCAACGCTTATAGTATTTGTTTTTCCAGAGGCCTAGTACACAGGCCTTCTGAAAGTTTTGAACATTGACGGCTGAAATGCCATGCTAAGGGCTAAGTTATCACGTCACGGTCATTACACAGTTATGTGGGGCAACAGCTAATCACTTGATATAATAAGTTAGGCATTTTTCTTTTGCTATGGCAGAAGTATTTCGGGACATTGGTCTACTTATTTGCATTTAGTAATGCCATGGGACAGGACCCATACAGTGCTGTTTCTGCTCTCCCCTTTGGCCAACAAAGATATGACACCTAGGCTGGTAGAGAGCCTTGCCAAGGTCTCCATCACCTAGAGGTGGCAATCTTAGAGTTCCTTTAGCCAGCTACAACAGATTTATGCTCTGATAGTTTTCAGAGCTAGATGGATTGAATTGAACTAAATTCTCCACATTTGAAAAAATTGAGGACTATAATCACACACAAATTTGTCACCACAGCATTTTGCTAAAACATTCCTGAGCATAACTACTGTGCCTGGTACTATAGGTTACTAGGCATTGCTTAATTAAGTACACCTGCTTGTCAACATATGTCAAACAGCAAATCATGTATCTACAACTCAATATGTAGGCCTATAACAGATATTGGGAACCCAAGATGTAGTTTTGTTCAACCAAAATATTAAAACAGACTGGTGATCTTTGTGACTTTGACCATGGAATGATTAGTATTCTCGTATGAATGAATGTGGAAATAAATATGGAAATAAATAAATACAGAAATATAAGGTTAAGGAAATAAATAAATAAATACATAAATGAATTATCAATTAATTAAATAAATATGTAATTATTATTGATTATTATATATATGATTTATTTAATGTATAAACCATTTTTTATTCATTTATTTCAAATTGTGGCACGTCTATAATTTAGTGTCCTCCAGATTTATTAGCTCCAAATCGTTGTGAAAAAAGCCATTGTTGTATACCAGCTTGATCTTCCACTTAAAAAATTATATGAATCAATCCTTTAATTCTATGAAAATTGTTTAATGAAAAAACAAATCTTAATTAAAAAAAATGTGATGAAGAAATTTAGTTTTTGTTCACCCTCCTGTTGCCAAGATAAACGCTAAGTTGTCTTTTATAATGTTTGAATACATATAAAAAATGTTTTCTAGGGGACCCACTGATTGTGGACTGAATTTTTTTACATTTCTTTGTTCAACAATTATTACTCAGTTAAACATTAGATTTATTATTTCTGGAGTGTTAAGTTGAGAAACAACTATGACATTTTGTTTGTTCATGTTTTCTGAGGGTACAGGTAGATATGAAGGGCTCTGTATTAGGAAAAGCATTTGATGGAGTACAGGAGATGTGATCCGCCTCTAGCTCAGTAGGGGGCAGTATATGCATCAAAACAGAAGTTAACCATGAGGCATTGAACGCATGTCTCTATGATGGGACACAGGTGAAGGCGGGGAGGCCTGTCCTGACATCATACCCAATACGGAGGGTTTGGAGGAAGCGTGGGTTAAGATCAAGGTGTGTAATAAGCTGAAACACCTAAGAGATCTGTAAATTATATGCACTGTTTGTGTTTAATGTATTTAAACTCCTCTTTTTACTTTAGTGCTCCTCTTCTTACTTGATTTGTTCCAAGCAGGTCTATATGTATGTCTGTTGACTTCCGAATTTCTTCTGGCCATTTCCTTATTTTCTGATTGTGCAAATCTATCATTTCCCTCTCCACCCATTAGTCAAAAGTTTCCATAATCTTGTGCAATTTGTGCATAGTATAAAAGGGGAGATGGAGTTAAAAATACTAAGAAAGGATAAAGGATCATACTGAAGAATATGAATTTCAGAATGAAGGATGTTGCAGTACTCATGCTGGCACTCTGTTGTCTGGCTGGAACCCAGACTCAGGGAAACTATGAGGACCGGAAAACCTGCTGCCTATCTGACACCTGTTCCCTGGCAAAAGAACTAGTATCTATTGGAGAGAAACTAGGAACCATGGAGGATAAACAGAGACTCATGGAGACGAGGTTACAAACCAGTGAGAAGGAAGTGGAGGAGCTGAAGAGATTAATTGGTGAAGCAACACCCTGTCTATTTATTCCTAGTTATAAGTTATGTTGTACTCTTATATTTCTTTTAAAATATATTAACTGAGAATATAATGCTTTATTATATACCGGCAGTGATGAAAGATTAGTTGTTTTGCTGAAATAGGGTAAGATTTAAGTGCGAACCCAGGCAGCAGTTGTTAATTTGTACCTGAAACTGCAGGCTAAAACACTGGACCCCCCCAAGTCAACACATTAAATTTTTTTACCAACCTCTGTTGCTCTGATCTCTGATGTGAAGCAGTTTATATAAAAAAATCCATTCCATGTATTTCTCAGGCCAGCCTAAGGTGGCCTTTTCTGCAACTTTCCGAGAGTCAGGCTCCGGGGACACTGGACCTTTCAGCATTAAAACTCCTCTTCAGTACAAGAAGATCTTCGCAAACACCGGCAACTCCTACAACCCAGCCACAGGTACTGTAGTGTGTTGTATTTGTAAAGAGAATGTGTGTTTAAGTTCCAACAGTATATTCAACTAAACTGTGTTTGTACAGGTATCTTTACTGCCACAGTAAAAGGGATGTACTATTTCCGTTTCACCATGATGAACAACCTAAAGGAACCCCCTAATTCTGTGGTGTGTCTCACCAAGAACGGCCAGAGGCTGGTGTCCGTCTGGGACACAACAGGAAATGATTCCCATGACAGTGGCAGCAATGCAGTGGTCATTCCCCTGGAGGTGGGAGATAATGTCTATGTTGAGTTGCAGGCTAACATGCTGATATACGATGACACCATGTTCTACAACACTTTCAGCGGCTTCCTGCTCTTCACCATGTAAACATGGAAAACACTCCCGGTGATCATACGCAGAATGCCTTTACAGTCTATAGGAGTGTTGTCTGATAAAGCATGAAAAACATGATGACATAATATATCATTATGTTACATGATAATAAAGAAAATACTATCGACTCTGTTGTATACATTTCATCGAGGTTGTAGACTTTTGTTGGTTGTAAGAATATTTAAATGCATCACAGAGAACTACACACCCAATGATCATTCTTTTACAGCAATGTCACATTTTTCAGAAACAAAACCAACAGAAACAAACACAAAAAAATGTAATTGAAAATGTGAAGTGCCATGCAAAGATATTAAAAACCCTGACCAATTTTCTAATTTTACAAGAATTACAGATGGTACATTGAAATTTTGATTTCGGATTGATACGTTATTTTAAAACCGTCACTCAAAAACTATTTATGTTAGGTGATGCTTGATTGATGTCAGGAAATATTTGCAAGAACCCCCACCCCCATAGCATGCTTACGAATTGTAACAACAAATCCCATTAACTACCGCCTACATTAGTATTTGGACACTGTTGACACTTTTATTGATCTGCTAATTACACAAGTCTGTGTTTTCCCTCTCTACTGACCACCGATAAAGTTTACATTATCTTGTGCAATGAACGACAAAGTGAGCAGTATAAAGAGACTCTGCTAAGGAGTAATGCAGGACCGCATGGCGGGGAAGTACCAGAAGAAAAGGAGTTTAAGAATGAAGGGTTTTTCTGTTTTGTTTCTACTGGCAGCAACAGCCTGCTTGCTGTCAGTCTCTTTGGGAGACAACATGGACCAGAAAGCCTGCTACCTATCTGACACTGGTTGCCTGATGAAAGAACTGGTATCTATTGGAGAGAAACTGGGAACCATGATGGAGAAACACGGAACTATGTGGGATAACCTGAGACTCATGGAGACCAGGTTACAAACCAGTGAGAAGGAAGTGGAGGAGCTTAAGAGATTTTTTGGTAATGTAGTGTATTGTATTGTTATCTAGAGATTAGCCTATATTTAACATTTGAAATAGGTGACCCCCTTCTCTGAGTCTGTAACAAAGAGCATTAGCTTACATTTAATTTTCGAATGTCTACTTCCTGGAGAGTGTTCCAAATGCGTCAGACAGTTTTATCTGATCATTAAATACACGATTATAATCAAGTTATTTTAAACTGTGTGGTTCAAATCCTGAATGCTGATTGACCATTGGAAATGGACTTCACACCACATGAATGATGTCACATACTGCCAGTGACGCCGATGGTGGGGGAGGGGGGTTTGGGAGCAACCGAGAACATTGTCCCGGGCCCAGGCCTGTGGGGGCCCATTTGGTTGGCTTAAATATAATTATTAACTTGTATTCATGTTTTTACTCTTTGCTGTTTTTTATACAGCATTATGATTAAACCCTTTTCTGTAAAATGATTTGTTCGACCAACAGCCAATCAATGATTCCCAAACACCAACAGCCTATCAGGGTGATACCCTTAACACCAGTGTCAACATAACTTTGTTAAAGCTGCACGAGATAGTATTTATTCACTTTTTTTTAATTACGTGCCAGTGGAACATTTTCAAATTTTTGGAGCATGCCGCTACTTCCCAGCCAATCCCGTTCCAGCCAATCCCCTACTGCGAGGCCGTCTTTCCTCCTTGGCTAATTTTGTGAGGTTGTATTTTACCTGGATGATATTACAGTATATATAATGTAAGTATGCCATAAGGAGAGAAGTTCACTTACTGTAAGAAACTATAATGGCAGCTAGAGACAAGGGACATAGTCAGTTCCTCCCTTGTCTAATACTGTACAGCATACATTACAAAAACAGCAAGACTTAGACCAACTCTGTATAGCTAGCTACCAGGAACCCTGAGCTAACGTTAGCAAGGCTAAGAAGAATGTCAGCGCATTTTTTGAACAGTTGTTTCTAACTTTCATATTTTTATTCGGACTGTCTCTCTCTATGTGGCATTTTTGAGTAAATGCTTTCTGACCGGTGAGAACGTTTTTTAGTGAGAAAAAACCTAGATAGGTCAGCTTAGAAAAACACATTTTACCAACATAAATTTGTCTTACTACAGTACTGTAGCTATCTGGCTAAACATTGTCACCATGCAACCAAAACTAGAAGCACATATATGGAAGGACATACCTAAAAGTAAACATCAAAATATGTGTAGCAGTTGAGTTACTGTAATGGCTGATTGGGACTGAGTAGGTTATGAATTGAAAAGATGTGACATAATGAATTTCCTGTGTTGAAACAAAGGGATTTGCATGCAAATCAATAAAACATTGCCCATAGGACAATAAAACTTTTATGAAATGTATGGTCTGTGGTTTGGGTCCTAATACTTAAAATCTGTCTGCATCCCTGCATTCAGCACCTTGTTACCTTTGCAATTGCATTTGTAAGAAGTCTAAAATAGCAAACAGGCATCTATTCTGTGTCTCTCTCAGGCCAGCCTAAGGTGGCCTTCTCTGCTGCTCTCCGGGAGTCAGGCTCTGGGGACACGGGACCTTTCACCACCGACACTCCTCTTAAGTACAAGAAGGTCTTCTCAAACACTGGCAACTGTTACAACCCAGCCA
Source organism: Esox niger (assembly GCA_016801105.1). Lineage (NCBI taxonomy): Eukaryota > Metazoa > Chordata > Actinopteri > Esociformes > Esocidae > Esox > Esox niger. The sequence goes on from JACXGJ010001871.1 coordinate 31,683, forward strand.
CAGGTAGTGTGTGTTTTACATGCTAGTGTGTGGTGTAATGTTTTGCAGTATTGCTTCGTGTTTTCAAACCAAAAGCTTCATTCCTACAGGTGTCTTCACAGCCCAGGTGAAAGGGATGTATTATTTCCGTTTCACCCTGAGGAACAACTTACATTCTACTCCTAACTCTGTGGCGTGGCTGTCCAAGAATGGCCAGATTCTGGTGTCCGTCTGGGACACTAATGGGTCAGATTCCAACGACCATGGCAGCAATGCAGTGGTCATTCCCCTGGAGGTGGGAGATAATGTCTATGTAGCGTTGCAGGCTAAAAGGCTGATCTACGATGACACCATGAACTACAACACATTCAGTGGCTACCTGCTTTTCACTATGTAAATATGAAACGCACGTTAGCAACAGGTTCAATTTATTTCCAGACAATAAACAATTTAGATATTTTATAAATTGTTTATTGTCATACTCATTTGACAATATTTGCGATCCACCACAAACCAAATAAAATATCAAAATAACATGCAGTCATCAGGTGAATATGATGATATATGTAAGATAGGAAAAAATAACATGGGTCCTAGATATGACCGCATTTTTTAGAATAACTGTTACAGGACTTGATCCCAACTGCACACAAAGGGCAGGGCTCTCAGGGTATTGGGCAATAGCATCGGTACAGCTGTTTAACCCAGCAAAAAGATCATCACAGTAGTTTGCATTGGTTGGTGGATGGAGTTTGAGTCTTGCTGTCAAGTTCTGGTGCTATCAGAGGAATAACCGGTGTAAACTGTTTTTGATTCTATAGCATTATTTCTATTTTTACTGTAAAGCACATTGAATTGCTTCTATGTATGAATTGTGCTATATAAATAAACTTGCTTGCTTGCAGTTTAAGGAGTATGTTTTTGTATTATTCAGTGATTATCACTGAATAATACAAGCTACAAAATAGCTTGTAAACATGTTTCTCCTCAAATGCTTCTGTGAGACTGGGGATGTTGCCAGTCAAAAGCAGCATAGATGTTGTCATGTGAGGAAGGGATTGCACTTCCAGACTGAAGTAATTTACCTCCGAGCTAAGCCACATCCTACCATACCCAAATGACACCCAGACATAAAGAATGGCCAGAGGTCTGTGTGGTTTAAGATAATTTCGTAAGATATAGATAGAGGATATCAGGTTAGGGTTTGGTCTGTTGAACTTTGGTATAGTATCTCCATAATCAAGAACAGGTAAAAATGTTCATGGAACATTTGACTTCCTACTTGTCAGATAGAAACAAGATTCTTCTTCTTCTCATCCTCATCTGCTAATCCAGTATCGGGTCGCGGGGGCAGCATCTCCAGCAGGGGACCCCAAACCTCCCTTTCCCGAGCTACAGTGGGGAGAACAGGTATTCGGTACACTGCTGATTTTGCAATTTTCCTACTTACAAAGCATGTAGAGGTCTGTAATTTTATCATATGTACACTTAAATGCAAATTAATTATTTAAAAATCACACAATGTGATTTTCCTGGGTTTTGTTTTAAATTCTCACAGTTGAAGTGTACCTATGGTACAAATTACAGACCTCTACATGCTTTGTAAGTAGAAAAACCTGCAAAATCAGCAGTGTATCAATTACTTGTTCCCAGGCCAGTGTTGAAGTATAATCTCTCCACCTAGTTCTGGGCCTACCCCGGGGTCTCCTCCCAGCTGGACGTACCTAGAACTATGGAGGCGTCCTGGGGGCATCCTTACCAGATACCCGAACCACCTCAATTGGCTCCTTTTGACGCAAAGTAGCAGCGTCTCTACTCCGAGTTCCTCACAGATGACTGAACTTTTCAACCTATCTCTAAGGGAGACGCCAGCCACCCTTCAGAGAACTCATTTCAGCGGCTTGTGCCCGCGATCTAGTTCTTTCGGTCATGATCCAGCCTTCATGACCATACACTCCCCTACAAAAGTATTGGAGCGGTAAGGCAAATTCCTTTGTTTTTGTTGTTCACTGAAGACATTTGGGGTCAAGATCAAAAGATGAGTGAGACAAGAGTTCACAATTTCAACTTTAATTTCCTGGTATTCACATCTAGATGTGTTAAACAACTCTTACCACCCTTTGTTTGAACCCAGCCATTTTTCAAGTGAGCAAAAGTATTTCCAACATGTGACTGACAGATGTTTCTTGTTGCCCAGGTGTTTACCTTTTAGGTTAATTGTTCAATCTTTAAATTGCTCTGCATGACTAGTCTAAGTTTCCATCCTTGGTTTAAACCTATAAAGACTGCATTTCTTGTTAAAGAGGATAAAACAACATGAAGACCACAGAGCTGTCTATGGGAGAAAAGCAAGCCATTGTCAAGCTGAGAAAATAAGGAAAATCGACCAGAGCCTTTGGACAAACATTGGGCATAGTAAGCACAACAATTTGGAATGTCCTGAAAAAGAAAGAAACTACTGGTGTACTGAGCAACAGATGTTGAACAGGTTGGCCAAGGAAAACAACAGTAGTTGATGACAGAAATATCGTGAGAAAACCCCCAAAACATCAGTGACATCATGAACCACCTCCACAGTGCAGGGGTGAAGGTATCACAATCCACTGTTCGAAGAAGACTCAGAGAGCAGAAGTATAGAGGCCACACCACAAGAGGCAAACCATCCATCAGCAGTAAGAATCGGAAGGCCAAATTGAAATTTGCAAAGTACTGAGACTAGCCGCAAAAGTTCTGGAACACAATCATATGGACGGATGAGACCAAGATTAATCTCAATAAAAGTGATGGAAAGGCCAAAGTGTGGAGAAAGAAAGGACATGCTTCTGATCTGAAGTATACAATCTCATCTGTGAAGGATGGTCATGGCTTTGGCGTGCATGGCTGCTTCTTGAACAGGCTCATTAATATTTATTATATTAACTGATGATGGTAGCAGCAGAAGGAATTCAGAAGTGTACAGCAACATTTTGTCTGCCAATTTACAGAGAAAATCATTGAAACTAATCGGGAGGATGTTTATCATGCAGTAGTACAATGACCCAAAGCACACTGCAAACAAAACAAAGGTCTTCATCAGGGGAAAAAAGTGGAATGTTTTAGGATGGCCAAGTTAATCACCTGACCTTAACCCAATAGAGCATGCATTTCATCTTCTTAAGAGGAGACTAAATGGAGAAACACCCCAAAACAAACCAGAACTGAAAGAAAGGTAAAAGCCTGGAAAAGCATAAAAAGTGAAGAATGCAACAGTTTGGTGATGTTGATGGGTCGCAGGATTGAGCCAGTCATTGCAAGCAAGGGTTATGCCATCAAATATTACATTTGATTTACTTTAAGATTATTTGTTCCATTACTTTTGCTCACCTAAATATGCTGTGGTCTAATACCAATGTTGATATGTCTTAAGTTGTTTAACACATCTAGACGGGAATACCAGGAAATTAAAGCTGCAATTGTGAACTCTTGTCTCATACTCATCTTTTGATCTTAAACCAAAATATCTTCAGTGACCAACAAAAACAAAGGAATTTTCCTTGACTTTCCAATACTTTTGGAGGGGACTATAGGTGAGGGTAGGAATGAAAATTGACCAATATATTGAGAGCTTGGCCTTCCGGCTTAGCTCTCTTTCGTCATAACGGTGCGGTAAAGGGAATGCAATACTGCCCCCACTGCTCAGATTCTCCGGCCAATCTCCCGCTCCATTTTCTCTCCAACTCCTTTACGCCTCATTCTCTACTCTGAGGCACTCCATCGGTTTCCTGCTGAGAACCATGGCCTCAGATTTAGAGGTACTAATGCTCATCCCATCCGCTTCACCTTTAGCTGTGAACCGGTCCAATGAGGTCTCAGACCGATTATGCCATTAGGACCACATCATCTGCAAAAAGCAGAAAAGAGTTCCCCAGCCCACCGAACTGCCACCCCTCACCACCTCAACTACGCCTCGATATCCTGTCCATAAACGTTACAAACAGCATTGGTGACAAAGTGCTGCCCTGGCGGAGGCCAACCATCACCTGGAACGAGTCCGACTTACTACCGAGAACCCGAACACAGCTCTCAATTTGGACTCACAGGGATTGGATAGCCCTAAGAAGGGACCTCCTCACCCCATACTCCTGAAGCACCTCCCACAGTATCTGCCGGGTGACCTGGTCATACGCCTCCTCCAGATCCACAAAACACATGTCGACTGGATGGGCATATAACTAGGCCCCCTCAATGATCTTTGCAAGAGTAAAGAGCTGGTTGGCTGTTCCATGAACAGGACGGAATCCGCATTGTTCCTCTTCAGTCTGACTATTCAGTTTGACTATCTGCTGAACACTCCTTTCCGGCACCTTTGAGTAGACTTTCCCAGAGACACTGAATAGTGTGATACCCCTGTAATTGGCACACCCTCTGGTCCCACTTTTTGAACAGGGGACAGTCACCCCGGTCCACCACTCCTTAGGCAAGATTTATTTCTATAATAGAATCCCACTTCACATATCTGCTTTTACCAAGCTCAGTTACATGTTTCTTGAAGGTTCGATCACTGTCAATCCAAACACCACTCAACATTATTAGGGATGTGATCTTGAAATGTTGAGTTGTTTTAAATAAAGCTACATTTCTGTTAACTTTTAAAGAGACAATTGCATTATTTGTCAGTATTTCTTGAGTCCATTTTGAAGTTGTAATGCCGACATTTTATGCATTTAACTTAACTAACATAAATAGTCAGATTCACACACAGCTGTGCTCAAATGTTTGCATTCCTTTGGAGAATTGGTAATATATTTACCATTTGTAAAGAAAACCTGACTGAACAGACAAAAAATCTAATTTTATTACTTATCATTACAGAATGGCATAATCGAAAAACAAAACGTGGCAACAAAGAAGAAAAACGTACTGACCCCTGTTCAAATGTCTGCATACTCTTAGTTCTTAATACTGTGAATTGCCCCTTTTCGCATCAATGACTGCGTGCAGTCATTTGTAATAGTTGTCTATGAGGCCCCAATTCTTTGCTGCTGGTATAGCAGCCCAATCGTCTGGGCAAAATGCCTCCAGGTCATGCAAAATATTTGGTCATCTTGATGATATTCAGGACAGGAGACCGTGTTGGCCACTCCAGAACCTTGAACTTTTTCTGCTGTAACCACTGGAGGGTCAACTTGGCCTTGTGCTTAGGGTTGTTGTCGTGACAAGAACTTTACTTTAGTTGTTTTCACATAAGCACATATTTGGATTCTATACATTCATATTTTTTGTTTAAGTCGAAGACAACTGTATTTAATATGATCTGGGTAATCAACACATTTTGCACCCTAAGTTGCCTTGCTAGACAAAATGTATTATTTTGACTATTTTAAACTTTGCTATATATTATTTGCTATATATTATTTGCTATATATTATTTGCTGATTAATTTTTTGTCTGTTTACCGAACCAGATCTACTCTTTTCCTGTCTGTGCACAAATGAAAGTTTCTTCGCATCTGTTGATTTTTTTCTTCTTGTTTGCGCAAGTGTGTTTTTCCCCCATCTGTCGACCACCCAAATTTGTCCATCTTATGCAATATTAGAAAAGCGCATAACCTAAAGAGGGAGTCTTGGCTGAGAAACTATACAAGAACATTTGCAACAACATTTTTAGAAGAATTGATTTTGAGAATGAATTGTATTGTAGTCTGTTTGCTGGCCCTGTGTTGTTGTCTGTCTGGGACACAGGCTCAGGAAAACAACCAGGACCAGAAAGCATGCTGCCTATCGGACACTGGTTGCCTTATGAAAGAACTGGTATCTATTGGAGAGAAACTAGGAACCATGCAGGAGAAACTGGGAACTATGGGGGATAATCTGAGACTCATGGAGACCAGGTTACAAACCAGTGAGAAGGAAGTGGAGGAGCTGAAAAGATTATTTGGAGGTAATTTCACCCCCTCTCACTATTTATTCTCTAGTATAAGATATAACCTGAATGAACCTTTGTAATAATATCGTTACATTGATCTCTGTAGACATGTTTGGGTATAACTGATGTGACGCACAGTTCATTATAAACCAGGTGATTACAATGTTTTACTGTTGTTATTGCCATGGTACCAGGTTTCAGGTAGCAATTAGGCATTTTGTGGGCCGGTGGTATATTGACGATCCTCTGGGATGCATTGTGCTAAAGAACAGCTCTTAGCTGTGTTATATTGGCCGTATACCACAGCCCCTTGTCCCTTTTTGCTCAAATCATCTATTCTGTGTCTCTCTCAGGCCAGCCTAAGGTGGCCTTCTCTGCTGCTCTCCGAGAGTCAGGCTCTGGGGACACTGGACCTTTCACCACTAAAACGACTCTTCAGTACAAGAAAGTCTTCTCAAACACTGGCAACTGTTACAACCCAGCCACAGGTTGTATAGTGTTGTGTATATATATATATATATGTGTTGAGTGAGTATAAGTTAAATCAGATTGTGTTGTTTATTAAACTAAATGTCCCTACAGGTATTTTCTCTGCCACAGTAAAAGGGATGTACTACTTTAGTTTCACCATGATGAACAACCTAAAGATGTGTTAATTGAGTGTGTGAGTTGAATCATGTGTTTTTAAACTAAACTATGTCCTTACAGGTGTCTTCACAGCCACAGTGAAAGGGATGTACTATTTCCGTTTCACCATGATGAATAATCAGGCTATCCCCCCTAATTCTGTGGTGTGTCTCACCAAGAACAGCCAGAGGCTGGCGTCCATCTGGGACACAACAGGAAATGATTCCCATGACAGTGGCAGCAATGCAGGGGTCATTCCCCTGGAAGTGGGAGATAATGTCTATGTTGAGTTGCAGGCTAACAGGCTGATCTACGATGACACCATGTTCTACAACACTTTCAGCGGCTTCCTGCTCTTCACCATGTAAACATGGAAAACAGTTTTACTGCTAACAGTCTATCAGTTACATAACATCACTTTCCTATAATTTAGCGGACAATCTAGTTTTCTTTGCCCTAATAGCGATCAATGTGGCAGTAATACAAATAAAATATACAGCAGATTATATGTTTTATTTGGTAACACTTTTCGATAAGAGTACATGAACTATCATTAACAAACGGAGTAGTTAACATGAACGAAGATAAACAGTAATGATAACCCCCACTTTATTAATGATTTACAAATGCATTAACTAACAGTGTAGTGTCATTTTTTCATGTTGAAACAGAACATGAACTCATGTCATTAGTTAAAGTATAATTCATCACTTTACTTAAAGGGACATAAAATAATTTCCTAATAATGAGGTATCATTTATTAATGCTTTATTCCAGCCCAGTGATTACCTTGATGTTAACACGAATATAACATGGTTCAGCAAGCTAGCAAAGTGCTAACCGAAACTAACAGACTTGACTGGAGCTAGCATGCAGCTAACCAGAGCCAGCTAACAGGAGCTAGCTAATCTCTAACCCTTATAGTTCAACTAACACATTGCAAAGTTCCTAAACAATTCAGTTACAAAATTCAACTATATTAATCCAGGGGTGTTGTTTAGAAAAATAAAATGTTCATACAGTACTGTCTTTTTATTTTCAAAGGAATCCACCACTATCTCAGCATTTTACATTCCACGTGGGTTTTCTGTCAAGTTCATAGTTATACAATTACTATGCCTTTCCAACTCTCTACATACACTTTAACAGGCAAGTATCGAAATGTCCACTGTACTTTTGTACATTACCGACCTGCAAAACAAGGTAATTATGGGAAAGAAAACATGGCTTTTCCTTCAAGTTTTACCAGAACGCGCATGTGTTTGTTTTAACCGTATTCTGTCCCAACGCAACATGACCACGTCTCACTTCCCCATATCGATCAACCATAGTAGGTTTCCCTTGATACATGTAATGTATCCCCATTTAAAAAAATACATAACCCTAAATGCGACCATACAGTTTGTGCGCGTCACACCTATTTGGAGACGCAAGTAGCCAGCCTACTTTAGTAATAATGGTTGCCGCACTGTAATCATATTAACAAATTGGGTTATCTTAAGACTAATGTACATTACTTAGCCTATTCATGCCAACAACTATCATTCATAAATTAAGGGTTATTATTATTAACTGTTTGTTCATGTCATTACCATCCTTTCATGTTAACTACTGTTTTTGTTATTTGTAGTTCATGTACCCTTATCAGAAAGTGTTACCACTTTATTATGTTTCATATTCTTTTCATTAGGCTTTTTTTTCACCAAGTTAAACTCTTTGTCAAAATAATATACTGTCATCAGGTGTATTTAAAGGTAAATATGGACAGCTATTACCTATTAGACAACTGTAATGTCTGGATGCATATTGCATGCAATTTCTGTATAGTAATCGTTTACTGTGGAGAATGTTTCTTTTTGTTTTACTAAAATCGATAAAATATTTTCTATGACTTCTTGGCTAATGTTGTACTGTAATCACCAGTATGTGTTTGAATCTAAAATGTTTTTAAATCATTCATTCCACGTTATGGTTTGTTTTAGACATTTCAGATGTAAAATAAATGTGTCGTTTCCTGTGTATGAGCACTGGTCAGACAGTCTATTTGCAGAGGTCCTGGGACCATGTGGGACATACAGGCTGCCTTAAGCATAAAGCAGAAGTCAGTCTGGTCTAAAATCTATTGTCTGTTGGTTTTTAACTACATGTAAATCAGATCAATCAATTTTAAAAGGCATATTCAATGTAATATGTTGCATAGTTTTCACTGACACAGTTGCTTCACAAAATGGTTCTTAAGCAAATGTTATCATTAAAATGAATTAAAATGAAGGCCTTAATGTTAGAGATTCTGAGGGTTGCCACATTCAACAAACATTTCCAGGTACCCTAATTATTCCATCCATTTGGAACTGCCATCCAACCAAAACCTGAAAAGCACTGCTTTGTTAGGACGTTTTTAATGCAAATATCTCAATATAAAATGATAATAACAAGAACAATAGGAGACACACACACACAACTGTAAATTACTGTAAATATTAGCATAATAGGCTAGTTTGTCTGATTGGCTGAGACCAGTAATGTCGATTTGAGATTAGATAAAAACTAGTGCGCATTTGTTTTTAGAATATAGACATATCTGATGTGGCTTCCTGCTGTCTATTGCTGCAGCAGCAAATATGTCCAAATGCTCTTTTCGCCAAAACATTTTCCATCTCCACTGTCTCTGTCAATCAAAGCCTGAAAAAACGGAGTTCTTTCGACCTTATCACATCAATGACTTACTCCTTACTCTTTATTTCATTTAGCAAGATAAAATTGTCTGAGTATGTACTCTGATACATATGTCATAACTAGTCTAGATATATGCGTCATTTTGGTTTTAGGACAATATTACAATATGTTATGACAGCTGTTGTTACATGTTCTGACATTTTTTATGACAGTCGTATGCAGCATAATATGTAGTGTCATATAAATAAGAACACATTACGATGCAAGGGGTCACTATATATTCTTTTTGTTATTTTCATTTCTTTGGTGTAGTTCAAGTGCCTGGAGTGGCATTGGCTGCTGTCCAACCAATACAAGAAAATCTTGTTGATCAGAAGAAATAAATACAGACAAAATCCTTTTAATTTAATGTAATCACACAATAACAAAATAATACGTTTTTAGAGGCAATATATAATGTGGCATGCTCATTCTTATGGAAAAATAAAACCTTCCCTTTATATGCTAACATATTTTTATCTTTTAAGCATATACTGCTTGACATTTTCTTTATTCAGATACACAATTCCAGGAGAAAGCCAAAGAGCATTGTTTTCTGGAAAGAGGAAACGTCAGTGCACAAAACAAAAATATAAATGGAACCTGCAACCATTACAAAAAGTGTACTGAGATACAATCCAAATAAGGAAGTCAGTCAATTTAAATGAACTAATTGTGCCCTAATCTAGGAATTCCACATGACTGCAAAATACAGATAGTTATCAGTTGGTCACAGATGCCTCCGAAAAGCCAGGCTGGTTGCATTTTCATGGCTACAGACCAGGCCCACTTCCTCTATCCAAACAGCTTTTATAACTACAAAATCTGCCCAAGGAAGGGTTTCTGCCCAAAGGATAAAAATATGAAGCTTTCTCTGTCCATGACCTGAACAGGAAAACATTAGCTCCTACATCCTTAATAAGGCGGAATGTACATGAAGAGGAATATTGGGTTAAAACATATTGGGAAACACACTGCAAGAACAGTTTCAAAATGAAGGATGTTGCAGTGCTCGTGCTGGCCCTCTGTTGTTCTCTGTCTGGAACCCAGCCTGAGGGAAACCATGAGGACCGGAAAACCTGCTGCCTATCTGACACCTGTTCCCTGGCAAAAGAGCTAGTATCTATTGGAGAGAAACTAGGAACCATGGAGGAGAAACAGGGAACTTTCGGGGATAACCTGAGACTCATGGAGACCAGGTTACAGACCAGTGAGAAGGAAGTGGAGGAGCTGAAGAGATTAATTGGAGGTAATGTAGTGCTGTCACTATTTATTCCCTATTATACTATGCAGCCTGAGTGTTTGTGAGAACAACAAATCATTGCAGGAATTATGTTCAAATACAACAAATGTGTAAACCGCGATTATGTTGAGTATGAGCAGATTTAGAAAATACATTCACTATTTATATTTCCCAGTGCTGTTGGTCTTTAATTACCTGTTTTATCACATCCAGTGTCAACATATGAAAAGGGACATTTACCAACCATCAGAAACCAGCGATCAGGGGCCGTTGGAAACATATTGACAGTACAACCCCCGTTTCCAAAAAGGCTTGGACAGAGCAAGAAAAAAAAATTCAATGATGTGGGAATCATTTAAACACTATATTCAATAGAAAATAGTACAAGGACAACATATCAAATTTTCCTTTTCATGTTTCTTGAAAAATGTATTATTGTTTGATTACAGCTAAAGACCATAAAACACTTTGTTGGGTAATTGTGTCATTTAGACAGCTGTTATTTTGTATTTGTAACCTCCTTAACCTTAATCCTAACCGTAACTTTAAAACTAAACTTAAGGTTAGGGTTAAACTTAACTATAACCTAATCCTATACCGCCAGTAGATGCAAAACTGTAAACCTAAATTAACCTCAACTGTAAGCTAAACATTACCTAATCCTAACGCCAGTTCTGTCATGCTTAATCTTAACCTCAATTTATGTTAATCCTTAACCATAGATGTTATTCGTAACAAGGCGTTTTTCATTTGGAATCCAGTATGTTAAGGACCAACAAAATAGCAAAATATTAAAGAGCAATAGCACTACGATATATTAACAGTAAATTCCACAGATTTATGTTCAAACCGAACGTGAGCGCAGTGTTCAAATGAGCTCTATACTGAAGTTAATCCCAAGAGGTACGGTTGCTAAGAACAGCTCTTAACTATGGTATATTGCCATATATCACAGACCCTTGTATGTACTGCATAGATAATATCTCTCTCTCAGGCCAGCCTAAGGTGGCCTTTTCCGTTGCTCTTCGAGAGTCAGGCAATGGGGACACTGGACTTTCCCCATAAACACTCCTCTTCTCAAACATTGGCAATTGTTACAACCCAGCCACGGGTACTATAATATTGTGTTGTAGATGTGTTAATTGAGTGTGTGAGTTGAATCATGTGTTTTTAAACTAAACTATGTCCCTACAGGTGTCTTCACAGCCACAGTGAAAGGGATGTACTATTTCAGTTTCACCATGATGAATAATCAGGCTATCTCTCCTAGTTCTGTGGTGTGTTTGACCAAGAACGGTCAGAGGCTGGCGTCTGTCTGGGACCATGGAGGAAGTGACTCCAATGACAGCGGCAGCAATGCAGTGGTAATTCCCCTGGAGGTGGGAGATAATGTCTATGTTGAGTTGTATGCTAACAAACTGGTCTATGAGGAAAGCAGTTTGTACCTTACCACTTTCAGTGGCTTCCTGCTCTTCACCATGTAAATCAGGCAACAAGTAAGAGCCACAACAGCTAAATTGATTGAAATGCTTTGCTTTCCTACCAGATCGGTTTTTAAAATTGTGGTTATAATAAAATGTTATGCTTCTATATATGTTTTATAGTGACATTTTTCATGAGTCTGCTGATTTACCACAAGCCAAACTCTTAGATTGCTTCATCATTAAGCACATTTTCTTTTTCCCCAACTGAGCATGAAGAAGTAAAAACATTGTTGGCCCCATTTGAAAGGAAGCATTCAGTTGGGTCACTTATAACCGGATTTTCCTGTTTTCAGAGGACACTAGGGCAAAGTCTTTGGCATGAGTTCTTCCCTTGGAAGTTAACAAGATGACACTTAACCCTTTAACATTCAGTTGAATCGTTCTGTTTAACTCAATTTAAAAGGATTTACAGGTGTTTCATTTAAGTCAGCATAAGCTAGATGAGACAAGGCAACATATGGATGGTTCAGAAAGTTGATCAAATAAATTATTTCCAAAGTTAAGTTACAGTGCATGTTCATTGACCACGTTCCAGACGTTTAGTAGCCAAAAAGCATTCACAAGTCTTTATTTATAACAAAAATACTACATAGCCTTATTTCACAGGATGGTCATGTTAAAAACAGTAGACATACCAAGTTATTAGAACTCGAAGCAGAGCTGTTTCACAGGAGAAATGCATGGAGTTAAGTAGTTCAAGGATTGTCTTGAATGTTCAAACAGAGTACACAAACACAGACAAGGATTTATGCCATATCTCCATTTCAATGGTTTCATAGTTCTAACTAAGCCTATTTCTTTACAATTAGTTTGGCTGAGCACAGCGCCTCTCCCTGGTTGTTTGTGGCCTTGCAGGTATAAACACCAGAATCCTCTGACACAACTCGGGTCAAAAGCAGAGTGCAGAGCCCATTCTCCTCATACTCTATCTGCACCCGGGAAGACTCCTCCACTGGCTCCTCACTCCTAAACCACACCACCTCCGGATCAGGGTACCCTTACAGGAGATAGATGGATAGGGATAGAAACACATGCAACAACAAATGCTCTACAAAACAGAGTTTAGGTTATGCAGTAGGAACCGGTCTGTATTGCAAGCAGTCTCATGTGTTATCTACCTGTCAGGTGACAGGAGAGGCGGGCTGTGGAGCCCAGAGGGGCAGTCTGGTCCGTTAGGGATAGGGAGAAACTGGGCGCCTCCTGGAGTTTGACCTCTAGAGACTGAAGGGCCTGCTTTGCCTCGGGGCTCAATGGACTGTCTGTCAGGGGTCAGGCAAAGGGTCAGAGGTCACAGCAGCAGCTATAGCCTGGTCAACCACACTGACGCTAAGTTAACTTTCAGTGAGTACAGCAGCCAGTCTGGTTTACCAGGATACCAGGCTCATCTAGCACAGGACAGATGGTCAGAATGGGGACTAAAATAGGAAAAACTGACTTGGATTGTCTTGGATATGTTATTCTGTAAAAGTATGAAGGAAGGTCTAACCTTCTGTAGGGCTGGTAAGAGAGCCAGTTCCATCGGTTTTAGACAGCAGAGCCATCCTCTTCAGTGCCAGCAGGGCCTTCCCAGTTTTCTACAGGACATACACAGGGACTTCCATCAAAGCACACGTCACATATACTCAGTTAAGAGCGACAAGTAGATTTATTTACCCTGTAATACGTCCATTATGTGCATCTCATGCACACAGAACTAAGATTTTGTTATTAGCCATAACTGGTTAGTTCCCTAGGAATGTGGAGGGGGTGAGAACTCTTTCGCCTTCTGTTGAGGATAAAGCTATTGTGTAAACTGAGAGATTTGTCAAGAAGCTTATCTCTACTGGCCTGAAAACAGGAATTGCTCCTTCAAAAATGCATTTCCCCTAATAGTCTATCAGAGCCAAGTCTGTGACACTCTTGGCATGTCACAACATTTACAACGGTACATTAACTCTTTGGTATCCAGTTTCCTTCCATTCTCTTTCTGTAGTTTTCCCCAAGCAATATAAATGTACATTTGTGGAATTATTTTGGTTGCATGTAAAATACAGATTTTCTCTTGGACAACAGAAGCCAAATTACTTCTGCTTACTAAATATATATACATTTTACATATTTCTCATTCAAGATAAACACTATTACCTCAACCCAATTGGCTATGAATATTATAAATATATTAGTATTTCTTAATCCTTAAAATGTTTTTTCTTACTTAAAAATGCTCACTCTACTGTTCATATGCTCAGTCACCATTCTTATTTTTCCCCCATGTACAAAAATTGTTGCACAAAGGGATCAGAAAAATATCCTAGTTTGTTGGGAAACTTTCTTGGTAAGAAAACTTTTATTCTGATTAATGGAGGGTGATGAATTGCACAATCAATCAACCAAATCAATTTTAAAAAGCCTTTTTTACATCAGCAGTTGTCACAAAGTGCATTTACAAACCCCCCAGCTTTAAACCCCAAGCAGCAAACAACAGTAGTGTTGAACTTCAGTGGCTAGAAAAAAACTCCCTAAGAAGGCCAAAATTTAGGAAGAGACCTAGAGGAACCAGGCTCAGAGGGGTGACCAGTCCTCTTCTGGCTGTGCCGGGTGAACATATTAAGAGTCCAAATCGTAATAACTAATCGATGTATGTGGGCTGAGTCCAGAGTCTATTTAAACCTAGTCTAGATCGGATGACCAGATGGACAAGGAGAGACGGGAAAATACAAGGTTGAAAAGGGTACCAACTACCAACCTTCCACTTCTGCTTGGCCAGGAACCTCTTCATCTTCTCCTTAGAAAGACACTTGGCGGCGCTGGGATCTGCTGAGATGGGCTCGGCTATCCAGGAATGGACCAGAGCCTCTTCACAGGACATCCTGCGTCTGGGTGGGAAAAGACATTGAACAGTTTAGTGGTCATAAATAAGGCATATGGAGTTAAAACTGTTCAGATGCCATACAGGTCCGGTTTCACAGATACAGATTAAGCCCAGTCGTGGACTCTGGAGAACTCAGATTAGCTTGATTTTTTGGTCTAGACTAGATGTGTGGGAAATTGCCCCATGGTGTTTGTATATATGCCGTCCCAGACCTTGGTTCCTTGTTGAGCAGGGAGCTTATGAAGTCTTTGGCCTGGTCAGTGATCTCCTCAAAGCTCTCATCAAACTCCCACTGAGCACGGGTGACCAGAGCCAGAGTCTCTTCCTCGCTGTTACCCTGGAAGGGAGACTCACCACTCAGTCTACACACACACAGACACACACAGACACAGGCCAACTCAAGTCCAAAGTTGACAATCTAAAATCATACTTTTACTAATCCTAACCTTAATTGTAACTTTAACTCCAAAAGAACATTTTGTCCCAAACCAATCACTTCAGCCAAAAACTTCCCTGTCACCATTGTTAAACATTATAGGACAAAAAAAATCCCCAGCACGGAAATATTTCTGATGTTACCACAGTTCAGGGAAATTTGTGTGCCATTTGTATAGTAATGTCAGAAACACATTTTCCTTCCAATAGCAATATACGGCCACTAGATGGCAGAAAAGTTGTAGTTCATCTGTGAAGACAAGTCCTGGTGATCCCACAACAGCAAGGTCTAATGGACAATGACAGTAAAGAGTGATCGTGTGGCCTTGGTACTCACAGTATGTAGCAGATGACTCCAATGCTCCACATGTCAGTCGCAAAGCCAACTGGCTCGTAGCCGATCACTTCTGGAGCCACAAACTCGGGTGTCCCTTGCATCACCTTCAGAGGAGTGGAGGGGTCTGGAACAGAGACAACACATCAGGGTAATAAGGACCCCTTTTCCCTACATACCATGGGAAATACCACCATAGCCACAGTGAGAAGAGGATGAGTTCTAACCGCCCTCCGCCTTCAAAGCCCTCAGCCTGATCCCCGCTCACCCAGTTTGCTAGCCAGACCAAAGTCAATGATCTTGATGCGCGTGCCAGTGTGGTCCACGCACACAATGTTCTCCGGTTTCAGGTCCAGGTGGATGATGCTCTGCTGGTGCATGTAGCCGACGCCCTCCGCGATCTGCTGCATGTAGCGCACGCTGGCCGGCTCCGTGTGCTCGAAGCTGTCGTCCACGATGCGTTCAAACAGCTCCCCTCCGGCAATGCTGCCCGCACAGAAAGGACACGTTCACACAGCTGTATGTTCGACTCAACCGAGTTCTTTCAGCGACCCCGGACCTCGTGCGTTAGATGACACAGAGGTCACTGGTCGACACCGCTCCGTGTTGGAGTCAAGGGTGGTGGTCGAGACACTCACAATTCCATGACCATGACCATCTCGGGCTTGAGGTCGTAGGCCCCGAGACACTGGACCAGTTTGGGGTGGTGCAGGACGTTCATCAGCTCTATCTCTTTGCGGGCTGCCTCCCTCTCCTTGGCTCGCCGGCCTTTGTAGAACTTCCCAGCACACACGCGGCCTGTTTCCTTGTGGGTCAGTTTGAACACCTGGCCAAACTTCCCTCTGTGGAGGAAGACGTTGCACTGCTTTACACACCACAAAGTCCTGGTAGAGTTCAGCTGCATCTTAACTCCAAATTAAGAAATCAAGAACTAAGAGGTTATTTCAATATGGTAAATAACCTAATCTGTCAATTACCATGCATATAGAAGGGAGTTTAAATGCGGGAAAGCAACGGACAATTATAACTAGGTAAAGATAAATGCACGTAAATATATCAGTGGGTTAGAGAACTAAACCATATGCCTTATTATGACTGCTGGGACCAGGGTCTCTTAGTGCTCTGTTTGAAATTCTCTCCCTTCCATGGTTTGAGTTGGCAGTCCAATAGATTCTCCCCTTTCCTTCTGTTTACTGACCACTAAATCAACAAAGGTTTTTGTCAAAGCCTGACCAAGCTCATCTCCGACATTTCTGGGTAGACGATAACAGGCTGAACAAACGTGGTCATGAAACAAGACAAACTGTTCATAGCAGAGAATCTGTTTGAGAAAGAGAGATCATTGCTAACCAGCAGATTTGGGGGAGTTGTTCATCGTTTTTCAGATCTGTTTTTAGGATAGAACCTCATGTCAGAAGATACTCACACTCCCAGTTTCTCCTGGACATTGTAGTGGTCAGTGACCTTGTGGGTGGAGTCAATGGTGACCGTCTCATACGTCAGAGGCTGTGGCTCAACTACCAATCACAGACAGACAGGACATGCTGGTCAGCCCAAAGGTCAGCATTATAAACAGAACACAAAACCAAAAGAATAGTACAGGAACAATAAGCCATAGACGCAAATGCACACTACCAACACAAACTTGTAATGTAAACTCACGCTATAATGTATTCCGGGTTTCAGCTAAGGACAAAAACGTCCACACAAGCGCGTTAGATAACCTTGAGGTTCTCTGACCACGTCTCCCACTAGAACCGCACAAGCCTCACCTTTCTGCTCCATGTTGGTCAGCTGAGACTCTTCGCTGGGCTCACTCAGCCCCACAGCGTTGTAGGCTCTCACCCGGAAGCTGTACTCTCCCCGGGGTTCAAGCCCCGACCGCACCTTGTAAGAGGTACTCCTGCACTGGCCCGTGATTTCCCTCCAGGTCTCAGGCTGTGCCTCGTCTCGTCTCCTCACCTCGATCACGTAGCCCAGGACAGCGCTGCCGCCGTCGTAGCAAGGCCCAGACCAGGACAGGACCAGGCAGAGGGGGGCGGTAGAGAGCAGGGACACCAGAGGGCAGGAAGCTGGAGGCTGGGGTCGCTCTGGGAATGGGACAGACGCCATTAGAAAACGGGTTAAAAACAGGTTATGGTACGACAGACAAAGAAAACTAATCTATTGAGACCTTTCTGCAGTTACCTAAGACAGAGAGAGTGAGGGCGTGCTGGGCCGAGCTTTTGCGGTCTCGTACTACGACGGTGTAGAGTCCTGCGTGCTCAGGCTGTGGCTTTGCTATTACTAGTGTACTGCTTAGATCGCTGCTCTCCACCCACCAATCAGGGCCATCTACAACCTAGGGAGATCAGACAGACATGAAGAAACTGCACCGTCCTTCTTAAAAAGCTAGGAAAATAAGGCTGATGAAAATGGTTCACTCGTACTAAGACGGAAACAAAATATATTGGTACCAAATCTTTATTTCTTATCCAGCAGGACGCGACAGGGGCACTGCCAGTGAAAGCACACGTCAGACGGGTTGTCTCTCCGAGCCGTGCCTCAACGTGGGACGGGGGGTCCACAAAATGGACCGGGGCTGGAAGACAGGATCAACTTCAGACCTTTAACCTCTGCAGGCCTCAAGGCACGCCCAGAAAAATGATCATTCTGTGGTTATCACAATAGTTGCTCTATTTTTCTTACAGAAAGCAAAATGATGCATGTTGAAATAACTTGCATGTTAGCATAAAGTGTATTCGTGCGAGCGGTTGGTTACTAGCTGGAATGGTTAGTGTGTGTTTGTGGAAGAGTGTGTGTGTGTGTGTACTCCAAAGACCAAAGCATGGCTCAAAGCGCTAGAGGTTGATGACTTCAACGTGGATCTGGCCTCATGTTACCATTGATAGAAAAGCTATAATGGGACAGATACAATGTCTCCGGTCCATCCTCTCTCTTCATCTTAACAGAGACATCAGAAAAAGCAAGACATCATGACACTTAATGTTACTGTTTGCTTTTGATCTGTTTGGGTTCTATCCAAGTGACTCTGCCTCAGGACTCCTGGGTTTGGTCATCCACACAGCTGCTATCGTGTCATTTCCCATTGTTTGGCATAATGAATACCACAGGATGTCTCAAGTAAAAATAGACAGGTTAGACTTACAGCCCAACAGTTATTAAGATCCCATCTGTGTTCTACAAACACCTAGGCACACCAGTTCATCGTCCTCGAGCACTCGGACCGACCAAACAAACCCTCATCTTCCATGTAAATGAACTCCCAGGACTGTTATCAAGCATTTTTGAAGATAGAGACATTTGTATAGGCATAACATATGACCATATATGTACAAAGAACTTCTTCATGACCCTTGACATACAGTATCACAGTACCACTCCATTTAAGAGCAAAACCCTGACGGCCACACCCTCTTCATGGTCCATGGGTTTAACAACAGCTGTGATGATAAAGCTGCAATGCGTTTTATCACTAAGAAGGCGTCTACTGGCAAACCTTCTCCTCGAGAAAAGAATGACACTAATGTCACAAAGCCTTCCATGTGACTGATGCCATTGAAACCTCACAAAGTCAGACATTCGTCGCCTCCATTTCAAACTGAATTCCATTTCAACGTGTATTTCCCTTTCTTAAACACATTTTGTGGGCATCTGATACCGAACAGTATCAACCAGAACAAAAAACAACAGGTGATACACAACGGTGTGCATTCAACGGAGCTACACATCATGTTACAATTCTACATGGTAAAACCCTGACCCAGTTCCAGTTCCAACAATTACACTATAGCCTTACCCAGGGAAAAGTCCCTCCCCGCAGAAGCATCCTTGTCCCTTACAATACATATAAGCACAAAGGATCAATGCACACAATATCTGAGGGTGGACACAAACACAACAATGGGCCAGAAAAGCTGTGGGTTCACATCGGGAGCACAAGAGAAAAGCCAGCATAATCCCATCCAAACCAAATAATGGACTGACTGCAGGGAAGGATGACTGACAGAGGGAGAGAAAACAGGTGCAGCTCACAGAGGAAGAAAAGAGGGAGAAAGATGAGTGTCTCCTACCTGTCCCTGAGCACGCTCTCTTCTTGGGAGTGACTGTGGAGAATGAGGGAACAGACAGGTGCAGGTGATTAGTGGCAGGGTTGCAAGGGAGGGAGTGGCCTATCTCACCATACAGTGTCTATGTGACTGAGGGGATTTGATTAATGCCGGAGAGTGGCTCTGCTGAACCGGGCTTAATTTTACGCTATTGGTTCTGAATCAGGCTCTGTCCAGACCAAAGAGGCCTTTTTTAGACTGGTTAACACATTCTTTAGTTTTTAAATTCAAAAGTATTTTTGTTTTGTTTTAAGGGCTTTGCACATATATTTTCTGAATGAAAACATGGATATTTTCTATAAAAGATATCCACTACAGCCTCCATCACAGCCTGTCTAGGATCAGCAGGTACACTGTTTCTTCCATTACAAGGTGCTCCACAGCGACCAGTGAGAGAGCATGTGAAACCTGTATGGTAATACAGGAAGGAAAATGGTACTGAGGCCGTCAGCTGGCTGGGAGTTTCACACAGACAAACAATCCTTGATTAAACCTTGCACTCAATGATTAATGTTAATGATTTTGGTTTCTTAATTTGGCTCTGTACCCCAAAAGTTTGGATTTAAAATCAAGCAAATATTATGAGATTAATATATAGATTCTGTGCTTTTATTTCAGGGTATTTGTGTAAATTTTATTGGTTCAACCCGTTATAAATCTCAATATCCTTCAAACATAGTCCTCCTATCACTGGTCACCAACAGCAATGGGACATAATCATCTAATATAATAAGCCTTTTAATATATGTTTGCATATAGATGCTGGGTATTGTCCCTGGTGATTTTCTGCCAGGTCTACACTGCAGCCATCTTCAGCTGTTTGTTTAGAGGCATCTCATCTTCTGCGAATGAAAGTCGTGTTTGGTATTTACTGTAAATCTAGGGATGTTCTTGGCCAGTCAAGAACTTCAACTTTGTGTCCCTTATTTGCAAAGGCAGTACGTTTGGTGTCAGTCTTGATGTAAGATTAAGTGCGGTCCAATGAGTTTGAAGGCATTTTCTTATACATTAAACAGACAAGATGTTTCTATACACTCCAGAACTGGCATCAACAGTTAGACATCAATGTACACAAATGATCCAGTCTCCACTGTCAGCCATACACCATAACATTTCCTCGCATACATCACACGTGAGGTGGTGTGCTGTTTTTTGGTAGGTCACACTTTACTCTGTAAATCTCTGTAAACCACAGTATATTTTCTCCAGAACTCTGCTAGCTGTCTAAGGTCAGGTAGCTTAGGTAACGGTGGTTTAATCTTGCAGCAAAGCCTCTGTAGTTCTGCCAATCATGGTGCTGGCTGGCAACTCCACAACTCCTAATGAGTATTCCTGATCTGTCAGACAGGTTTTTCTGTTTTCTATTACTCTTACTGTAAACATACGTTGAAAATACTTTCTTATCGGCCTGTCGGGTCCTTCCTTGTCTGTTTTTTTTATGTTCAAAATGGTTGTTTTTGTCAAGCCTAAGCTTTTAGTTTCAGTTTGTTTTGCCTCAAAATGGCTTTCTTGATATTCATTGATATATTTTTGGTCCTTGTGTTGACAAACAACAATAGCAGACTCTCAAGGCAAATGCAAAGCCTAGAATCATGCCTAAGAAGTTGAGTTTTTTTATGCATGCACAAATGGTGTGACGGAAAACACCAGGCAAACCAGAAACACTTGTCAATTGTCCCAATGCTTTTGGTGCTCTTGAAAAGGTGGAGTGTGTGAAACATGTTGCATTTAAAAGCTAAACCACTATATGTTAATGTCATAGTAATTGTTCGATTTTATTGCCTCACTGTCTAAACGGAAGCAATTTCAATTGGTCAGTGACTGTGAAAGAGGCAATGTCAATCCAAAATTGCAGACTGTGCCATGTGTGTGCTGCTGTATGTCTCTTGTCCAGAAAACCACAGACTTTTTAAGTAACAGAGATTCTACTCATAGATTATGCACATGTAACAAAACAAATCATACAACTAGCTTAAAAATAGAGGTTTATAATGAAAGTTTGTCATTCAAAATAGTCCTTTAAATGAGGCATTATGTAAGATTTAAGTAATTAAGACACAATCTATCGTACCTCTTTGTGGTCCTTCTTGGCTGGGGGTGGTAGGGCTTGTTGGGGAGCTGGATTGACTGAAGGCGCGGAGGTGGTTAACAGGCGACACTGGCGATGTTGAAACTCTGCTCTCCATAATGCAGGTGTTGAGAGGAGGCGAAGTAGTGTTTCGGACTCCACAGATAGTTTCAAAGTCTGGAATGTTTCCAAGAGGGGACCATGTCAGTTTCGTATCCCATTACAGAAGGGATGAAACAAGAAGCTAGAACTTCAAAACCCAAAGTCATTATTGTGTATGTTTTTAGGCAGACCTGAGCCCCAGGCTTTTCCATAGTATTTTAAATCCACTGTGTGTGTGTGTGTTTGTGTGTGTGTGTGTGTGCGAGTGTGCGAGTGTGCGAGTGTGCGAGTGTGCGTGTGTGCGTGCGTGTGCGTGTGTAAGAAAGAGTTAAGAAAAAATGTTTTCTTACCTCTCACACACACGGCTGCGCTGCTAGAGGTTTTCCCCACTCGATTCTTTGCCACACAGGTGTAGGCGCCCGCGTCTTCTGGTAGGCACTCCCTCACCACCAGCCTGGCTTCACTGCCATCGAAGACGGGCTTTCCAAAACACAACGTCTCACCTATTCAGACACAGCCACATGAAACAGACTTCGGGTCACTTGTGCTAGTGCTCTGTTTCAGTGTGTGTGGGTGTGGGCCTTTCTGTGTCAGGGGAAATGGTTTAAGTGTGAAAGAGAAACAGGTAGAGACAAAAACAAGAGCATGTGGATGTTGACTTTTTAAACATCCACTGTGCACAGGGGCTGGCCAACCTTGTTCCTGGAGATGTGCCATCCTGTAGGTTCTCTCCCCGGACGTGACAAACCTGATTTTGCTTCTCATCCGGCAGAATATTTGAATCAAGTGTGCCAGATTAGGGTGGGAGAGAGAACCTACAGGATGGTTGCTCTCCATGAACACGGTTGGGCTGCCCTGAGATGGATGTTGTATGTCAATTTAATTTTGTCCATTAAGCATTACAGAATGTTATGGCGAACATCGATTGTTCACAGATGACAACGTAGACATTTGCCATTCAAATTTGATGTGAAATGTCCTTCCAGCGGCGTACAGCCAAAATCTTTGCGTGACAATGAAAATTAAACCTTTCTCCAGCTCACCGTTATGTAACCAGGACACACTGATCGGCGGACATCCGGCGATCACCCCTCGGAGCGTGATGTCACTTCCTTCATCGACCCAGCAGTCCCGCAGCGGTTCTGTGAACCGCGGAGGATCCATTCTCATGAGCCGGTCCGGGGAGGGGCTGACGTCCCCTGGTGGAGATGCTGGGTTAGGGGACAGGGGGACAGAGGTACATGGAGAAACATAAGCACTTCACCATCTGAAAATGTACTGTTCTCTGAAAATAATCGGTCCACACAAAACCGTGTTTTTGAAGGCCTATTAATTAAGCTGTAACTCCAACCACTGTTTTTTTAACATCTGCAAAAATAAAAACGAACAACAAATGTTTTGGGGCAGGCTGCCAACACCACCAGACTGGCCATTCATATTGCATTAATGTCACAGTTTACCCCGACCGCATTTAAATTTCCTCTCTTATAATGTGCTAACCACATGGCTGTGTGCATGTAGGGCCTAGGCTCTCTCAGTTAGCGGAAAGACCCTAAGCCTTCACACCATCTACATTGTCTGGAACACAGACACATACATTGCAACACACACGTAGCCTAAACATACACAGATGTATAAGGACAGTAAGACGGAAACAACACGTTGAGTCACTTCCCCTGGGTTTCCTGACCAGACCGACACAATATGAAGAGAGCTGCAACAACCTTCATAAACTGTCTGACTGATGGTGTGTAAATTCACATTGTGTTCTACAAGCGCAACACAAACATCTGATTGACAGCAACCTAACCTGATCCTGTTGTCAATCCCACGGACCGATTTGTCATGGGGTAATATTTTGTACACCAAAGGATTGTGAAATGATACAATCCCTGTATTCCAGGAATTTTCTGGTTATCAGTATCAGTTGTCTATTAATTGATAACTGACGAAAACATTCATAAGGCCTAAGGCAGTAAACAAGTAATACAAGCAGCAACAAGTAATACAACCGCAATTCGCTTATTACCTCAGACCTTGTCATGACTTCAAATCATCTTGAAGGACCGAGAACAGAGAGCTAAGGCTATATTAGCACTGCAAACATTCCAGAGAAATGTTGCTGTTTGTCTCCATCTAGAACAGTGCAGTGTGAAATGCTGTTCTACTATAGCTAGAACTACACAGTGTGACATGTTGTTTGATTAGAGCTAGAACAGTGCAGGGTGATTTCTTGCTGTTTGTCTCCATCTAGAACAGTGCAGTTTGAAATGTTGCTGTTTCACTTCAGCTAGGACAGTGCAGTTTGAAATGTTGCGGTGTCCCTTCAACTAGGACAGGGGAAGGTTGAGCGCTTTCTTCAGATGACCTGAGTTAGGGGAGACAGGATGACCATCTGGGACCTCCTCAGACTGGGGATGAAAACTCCCTCCGAGCAGAGCAGCCAATAGCAGCCCAAGGTTTACTGCACTACTTTTCTGAGTCAATGCACCAATACACTGGGTTCTATTGCCCGGTGTGTCAAAGGCAGTCGTGAACAGGATTGCATATTGTATTTGCATTGCCCATGGCTTAGGTGGTACGTAACTTTCTTATCACGCTCTAGCGACTCACTCACGCGGGTTGGGTGCCTGCAAGCTATTTCTGGTCATTAGTTTTGTTTTGCCAGGCTAACTTCCTGGTTGAGTTATCAATATAGAAATAAACAGCATTTCTTTGCAGGTTTGTAGGCCTCAGAGGATATGTGGGTTCATAGAA
The DNA here is from genome assembly GCA_016801105.1 of Esox niger. Lineage (NCBI taxonomy): Eukaryota > Metazoa > Chordata > Actinopteri > Esociformes > Esocidae > Esox > Esox niger. Next base: position 56,291 of record JACXGJ010001871.1, read on the forward strand.
TTTCCTCAAGCCCTTTGGTGATAAAACAAAGATTGCATTGACACAAAATTGTGAGAAAAGCTCCACAGAAACTTGCGATTCGATCAGGGAGTTCATTTACCTCCTGGTGCCCAGAAGAAGTGAATGGAGAGATAATATATTTTGATAAACTGTTCTGATGTCCTACTGTTCTTACATATTTAGTTAAAGATGTTTTAACACCAGAATGTTTGAGGTGCTCTATCTAATGTATTGAACCAAGTTTACTAGCTGGGCTTGTCACTTAGCCAGTTAAAACATTCCTAATGTCTTTTCCCAGCTGAGCATGTAGATTCTTGTCCCCTTCACTTCGCAAGAAAATTGGCAAGAAGCCATTGGTACTTCGGGAAATCTGAAAATATACAGCTATGTATACATCACTGCAAAATCCAGTTTTTATGGTTTTACTAATCATAGATATGTGTTTTAGTAAAATGAATGTTTTTGTTTTATTCTGTAAACTACTGAAAACATGACTCCCAAATTCCAAATAAAAATATTGTCATTTAGAATATTTATATTTAGAAAAACTCTACTGGCAAAAGAGTTGGGGAACATTGTCAGAGCAGAAGGAAGCAGGCGCTCTTCCAGGGTAACTTTGTACTTGGCTTATTTCATGCGTCAATCACAAAGATAAATCTGCCTGATTCCAGCCTTGCTGAAGTATCCCCAGATCATCACCAATCCTCCACCAAATTTAACAGTGGATGCAGGTCCCAGTGGCCTCTCCAGGTCTCCGTCTAACCATTAGATGACCAGGTGTTAGGAAAAGCTGAAAATGTTCCTTGTCAGAGAAGCTGACCTCACTCCATTCCTCTATGGTCCAATCCTTTCGGTCTTTTGCAAACTTCAGCCTGGCTCTTTTTTTTCTTCTCATTGATGAAGGGCTTTATTCCAGCTTTGCACGACTTCAGCCCTGCCCCTATGAGCCTGTTTTGAACCGTCCTCGCCGTGCATTTCACCCCAGCCCCCAGCTATTGTTTGCTATTCTTATTCTAGGTGACTTGATGTCATCCTACGGATGTTGAGTGACATTTGAATGAGTTGACAGTCATCTCGGTCAGTGGACAGTCGTTTTTGCCCTCTGCAAGTCTGTAGCTTTGTTGTCCCCAATGTCAGTTGCTTGACCTTGTTTATGTGAGCTGCCGTCTTAATTTTTTTGATGGAAGCAGCCTGATGCTCACTGTATCCCTAGGCTGGGGCGTTTTTCAAAGTTTTAATTAAAATTACCTCTGAGTAACTACTTGCTCTGTTTTTGCCACCCAGCAAAAAGGTGTTGATGACCACAGCAGTGGTTTTTATACTTTTCCTCATGAAATTTGATTTGGTTCCGGTTATCATTTAATCAGTAGCTCATTAAGTATAATGAGATCTCAGTGCATTATTTGACATTGTTTTTGGAAATTAGTAAAGTTCGGCACAGGAACTAAACACAGGATGAAAACAATGAGGCACGGCCCAAAAGCAATGTCACACCATCTTACAAATGTACTTTTAAAATAAATAAAAATAAATTTAAAAAAAATTGCAAATACAGCTCCTTTGCAGACCACTGCACCCTTTTCTTTCCATTCCGAAAAAGTTGAAAAGGAAGGTTTGTGTGAAAACAAGTGACTTTTCAGAGACCACTGCAAACTGAACGCTTCTGTTCCTCACTCAAAACTTTCTTTTTCAGCTTTTTTGGTAAGGAAACAAAAAGGTGCTGCGTTCTTTACATTTTTTCCCAGAGCTGTATGTTTCCTTTACAAATGAACCCGAATTCTTTGTTATGGTATGCGGTTAGGGTTTATTCAGTTGTTCTCTCTCGTATCTCATCTACCACTCCCACCACAACACCCACATAAGTGCAGCAACGCAAACACACAGACACACACGCGCTTATACCTGCTACAAATGCTGACTGTATCCCGTTCCTACTGGAGGCAGCGGTCCTGACAGCCCAGCCATTGTGACCCTGCCCGGGGGAAGTGGTTGGGTGTCCGATGTACATCTTGACGGTTGAAACATACCGCTTCTTGGAGTTGCTGTCACTGCTCATGTCCGCCGAGAGGGATCCTCAGTCTCTCGGAATGCAACACAAACTTACACAGTCATTTCCCAAGCAGCTTATCAAACTTCCTCTGCCTCACTGCGTGTGACTCTCGGTGTTGGCCTCTCGCTACTGTCCCTCTCGTCTTCTCTCACATCCAAGTCACACTTTAAGTTTTTGTTCCTCTATGTCGTTCTCCCCCCTCCTGTCTTTCTCTCTCTCTGCCCCACCTCCAACCTCTCCCTTTCACTTTGGTCCCATACGATCTGAACCCACCCCCACCCATTGCCCAGCCCATATGTTAAGTCACCCCACAGCTAACAAACACACACACACACACCCACACACACGCACATATTATGTACACATAAACACATCACATACACAGAGGCAAAGGTTGCCTCGTAGAATATTTGATGAGCTCACATTCGCTCTTTGAATGCTCACTTATCAGAGTAGTGAATGAACTTTGAATGTGTTACACCTCTGTTCCTGATGTGATTTCACAGCTGTAGGAGAGAGCATTGAACCCAGCTGCCACTCCCACACACAGTTCATTTAAATTCCAGAGACAGCCAGACAGCCACGGTTAACCCACAGTACCTCAGGGACTGCAGCAATGCCTTATGGGGGCATTCCTTTCTCACATCAGTTGCCAATATGTCTGGCTGTACATTCACTACGCAGACACCATCCCTGGCCATGCTAGCAGGACCTAGAAGTCAGTTCACTCACCCAGCAGTGTGCTAATTGACTGAAGCCTTGGGGAAGGAGCGTTGTCGGAGCAGGCCCGCATCACTTGGGTTCAGAGCATTCAGGAGGTCAAGCCCGTGTTCTGCTGTACTCCCACCAACAACCAGCAGGACAGCTGTGTGTTAGAGATACTGAGACTGCAAGCAGAACTGCTAAGACCCTTAGTTAGAGTTCCTGGGAGCCTTTGCATCCCTCAGAGTTTTACTGCCCTGGTTTCAGGTAGGATTTTAACACTGCTTCAGTAGATCATTAACTCAATACCCCAGCTCCCCTCTCTTTCACTTCCTGCTCTCTTGGTGTTCCAGTCGTCCTAAATTCCACATCATTAAACACACCGAAAGATCACTACTTTCAAGGTCTGTGATGAGATTGGCTGTTTGGGTTTCTGTGAAATCAGGGGGGAAAATAATTCCCAAAGCAAACACGACTAAGATCGCCAGGCTGCAAATACACAGAGATAGGGACAGAGATTGACCGAGATAGGAATACTGAGATATAGAGAGCGATAGAAAGAGAGAGAAAGGAGAGACAATGATAGAGAGAAAGGTAGAGATGGATTACACTTTAAAAATACAAATCTTATCAATCATAAAATTCCTCCATGCAGTCCTTGTCATCAGCGTAGATCAAGATGGCGGGAGGAAGTGTCTGCTAACCTCTGTTCTGTTAACAATCACATGACATATAATGATAGACCTTGTGGCTGGTACAGGCCTGGCCAGTTCCCTAGCATTCCTTCTAGAAGGATCCAGGGATCAACCTTAGGAGTTGAGTGATGAATGGTATTACGCAAGACTTCTCCCAGTCCTCACAGATCAGAAATTCCATGTCATCTTCAGGAAAATGTAGATTCAGTATAGAAAGTCAGTTGGCATTCCAGACGTCATGCCATCCTGCCCAGCTGATGTTCTCTTCCTCTGTGAGCTTGTTACCTTCAGACCAGTCAACCTGCAAATAAAGGCTCTTTGGGAAAAAAATTCCCTTAAGAAGTATTCTATTAGATACTTCACAAACAACATAGCTGCAATGTAATAGGCTCAGTTGACACCTACGGACACAGCTATCTCCTCACTAATCTCCCACACATATTTTGCCACTGCTGCGTCTTGTGTTTAAAGGAGTGGAATGGTGACAAGGACCAATGAGTTGTGGGTTGAAAGTTACATTGCGCACTTGTGAGTTGCTTGTTAGCTTGACATAATTCTTGCCATTCTCCTTAAAACGCGGCCATCATCAAGTTGCATTTTGCCTGTTGGACTGCCACTAAGTGGTGGATTTTGTTTGTCGCACCATTCACTGATAACCGTGCAATGTGTGAAAAGCCCAGGAGATATCTGAGATGCGCATGTATTGCCTTGGCAATCTAAATTCAATCTAAGTTGCTCATGTACATTGTACTTCCCATTGTAATGTTCAATCGAACAGTAGCCGAATATAGAGGAGGTCACAGTCACATGACTCAGTGTCTGTAGGAACTCTCATCTATTGAACAGTGCAGTGTAAACTGGCCACAGGGTACAACTCTGAATCTGATTGGTTCAGGGCTTAAGTCTTTAAAGAATCATATGTACATGCATTATTACATCAAAAGTATTATTGATTTTCCACTAATCGCCTTGTGACTTAGCAATGTAAAGAAGTTTTAAATGTTAAATTATCGTTCATGTGACTTCTTTTTTTAATTATATTTTGTCTGTTTTTTTACATAAACCCTCTGGATCCGTTTCCATGGAGGTTTGAAGCTGACTTTGTAGCTGAGCCGCTACCTATTTAATCTCCCCCAAAGCTAAATGTAATCCCTAATGTTTGGAAGTCAGCGTACGGTTTGCCTCTAGTAAAAAGACGTGCACAATCCTGAATAATTACAGGCCCATTTCTGTCTGTGCTAAGATCTTGCTGGAGTTTGTGAAAATGTCATTCATCACAAAACAACATGGCACTACTGAAAACAAAATAAAAGGTGTGAATGGTCAAACTTTTTCTTGATAGACATAAGCCTTGAAAAAAAATCAAGTTTGTAATTTCTCCAAATGTCTTGCTTTTCTTTTAAAACAGGAAACCGAGTTGTTTCAACTACCTTTCTGCCAGTAACAAACCATGAAGATACCTTGGACAACATGACTATTCAACAATTGCCCTGGAGGGCAGAAACATGTCTGATATTTGTCCTTATCTACTACTCAACTTGCATGCCATGTCTGAACAGGTCCCACATTAGAGAGGATGAAAATCCCAGGCGTTTTGACCCTCCAGCACTAGAGTTGAATTCCCATCTTGCCTTCATATTACCTTTATCATTGTGTAACCTTACTGTTGTTCAACAAATTACGTTCTAAAACGTTTAGTGTTTAAATGAGTTATGAAACTGTGTGCAGCTATTTTGGCAAGGTTTCTCTTGGCAACTATGTTTATAACATGAATGAGACAGACCGGAAATCTAACTTGGCATCAAGAAGAGATGCTAAAGGGCATACAGTTTTCCTGCATCCATAGGCAGGCTATTGTGCATGTTGGACCGTATGCACAGTCCAGTAAAATCAGGGTATATAGTACAATGTAATGCCCGTATTTGCTTGTTACGAGGATTGGGGTGATTATGTTTCTTTCAACAGCCGGGGCATCAAACAACAGAGGATCTTTGGTTATTCATGGGAGGCGCCTCATCCAGATAGATAATAGAATCTTTACAGCACCACTGACCCCAGTGGACCTGCCTTTTAAATGGGTTTCCTTTTGTTGTCGGCCCCTAGGGGCATATTCTCTCTCACCCACCTGGCATGCAGGTTTTTTTGTTCTGTTTAATGTTCTTGGGATTATTCTAATTTGTCTTATTTCTCCTGATGGGGTAGTTTAACTCCTCATGCGAGCTGGAGTTTTACATCCAGCCGGTGCTAATTAAATTCTCTTTAAAGAGACACCAGACCTGCTGGAGGGGGAACAATCTGCTATCAGCCTTCATATCATTTCAACTAGATATTTTCAATAACTAAATGCATACACAGTGAAAGTAAAACTGAACATTTTAAAAACCGGAGAACATTGAAGACCAGAGACAGAACACAGGAATGAAAGATGAATTGGAGGAAGCCTGACACAATGCCACTGTTGGTCTGCCTGCTTCTTCACCTCTGACGAATGGACAGCACAATGACTTCCTTTGTGTACAAAAACAAATTGTGAAGATGAAGCGGGGTTTCCGAAGCCAACATTCTGTCTGCAAACATCATCAACAACATCAATATGCAGTTTGAAGTGATATGCCTGAACCATAGTTTGACAAGTTTCACAACAAACAAGAAATGTGTTCTTGTCCACTGGTGCAACAATCAGTACAAAAGGAATAAGGGAAATAAAAACAAATAAGAACAGTGGATTGAGCATTAATGAATTACTACAAAAATAACTAAAAAGCACATGTAATGTGCAAGATTTTGTCCAGTTGAGGGTTGTGTAAGTGGGAAATGGTTATATATACACATCCACGCCACCTTGTGGTAAACAGTCCAAAGAGGCTGTCTCATTTAAACAGACGTTCCCCGGAAACCCATCAGCAGCACTAGAGGAAACTCACTTTCCCTGTGACTTCTAGAGAAACAAACAACTGCCAGCCTTACAGAGCCTGTTGCCCAGGCAAGACCAGTGTTCTATTCGTCGATAGAAAATCACATCCCCCAAACATGCTAGTGCTGACGTGTGCCGAAGACGTCAAGAAACATAAGAGAAGCCACCGCATCTGGTTTACAGGAAGATCCGGCCTATTAGGCCAATTATGTTGAGCGTACAGTGTCACTGATAATCTGTAATAATGCAGAACGTGCAGACACACACAGCTGTGCCGACACAAGCTTTAACAACACAGCTCCCTGTTTCAATGGGGTCCTAAACCCTTCCAGTCATCTAAATGGGAAACAGACGGGGAGCGTTAACATAACATACTCTGTGTGTGTTTGCGCATCAGTCATTTCTCTGATTTGGGTTAGACTGAAACTGCTCATAGTGAATGGGTCCGTCACCCGGGGCCTCAACACTGTCGGACACCAGGGCCAGTCAGTAGTCTGTCCCATAACCCAGCCAGATGTTGCAGGTGGTGGAGACTAGCAGGTCTGGCATGGCCCAGTGAGAACCCTTCCATTCAGTAATACAATTGTGTCAGGAAGTGTTTCCGAAAATCTCTTCGTCAAGACTAAGATAGGAAATTAGTCTTAGGACACGACATCCTGAAAAAACAGCGGCAGCATTTTGAGATCATCATGATGAAAGACAAACTGAGCAGTAATTTTCCTCTGAATGACACGCTTTGACACCAAAGGTTCAAATAACTGACGAATTGTTCTTCCAGAGAAAACAGTAAGAAATTTGACCGGGCTCCTCAGCACTCCCTTTCAAACAGGAATTGCTAGTCTGTATAAAAGCACATATTACAAGTTTTTACCACATTTATTTTATGGAGGTGTTGAGTAATTGAAGATTTGGTGACCTGAACATAAGAACAAGCTCTACTTCGCCTAAAAGGACACAAAAGGGATATGTTGCAGGAATAAACCTAGACATGAATTACAAATCATATCAGTTGTTGAACCTCCTGTACATTTTAATTTACATCCAATCGGTTCAATTCATGTATAAAGCTTCACCAGACAAGCAGCCTTTTGAAAATAAATAAAAACATTAACGGCATCTCACGACAGGATTACAATACTTTGCATACCCTGGCGGAAATTGTGAAATTCATGCATTGATTTTGAAAAATACAACTGATCATGCAAAAAAACGTATTAAAGGATAATGATGAAATGAAACGATTTATTTTCACATAGTTGTTTGGCTCCTTTTTAAATCATAATGCTGACAGAAATAACCCAAATGGTCCTGATCAAAAGTAATTTACCATGTAATTTAACTTTATAAAGATGGAAAAGGATATAAAAAGATACCCAAAGCCAGTCAGTCCTGTTCAATCACTTATTAAGAAGTGGAAAATTCAGGGAACTCTTGATGCCAAGCCAATGTCAGGTAGACCAAGAAAGATATCAGCTAAAACTGCTTGAAGAATTGTTTGGGATACAAAGAAAAACCCTCAGGTAACCTCAGGAGAAAGACATTCTGCTCTGTAAAAAGATGGTCTGGAGCATAATACGACGATACTTGAACATAAATGAGCTGCATGGTCGGGTTGCCAGAAAGAAGCCTTTAATGTGCCATTGCCACAAAAAAGTCCCAACAACACCTTGACACGCCTCACTGCTTCTAGCACACTGTAATTTGGAGAGACAAGACCAAAATAGAGCTTCATTGTCACCATAAGTGTCATGTTTACAGAGGGGTCAATAAGGCCTATAGTGAACAGAATACCATCCCCACTGTGAAGCATGGTGGTGGTTCACTGATGTTTTGCGGGGGATGTTCTAAAGGCACAGGGAATCTTGTGAAAACTGATGGCAAGACGAAAACAGCATCACTTTAGAAAATACTGTCAGACAATTTAAATTATTCTGCAAGAAAGCTGCGCATGGGACTCATGACAATGACCCTAAGCACAAGGCCAAGTTGACCCTCCAGTGGTTACAGCAGAAAAAGGTGGAGGTTCTGAAGTGGCCATAACTGTCCCCTGACCATGATATCATTGAGCTACTCTGAGGAGATCTGAAACGTGCAGTTCATGCAAGATGACCAAAGATTTTGCAAGACCTAGAGGCATTTTCCCAAGACAAATGGGCAGCAATAACACCTGCAAGAATTTGAGGGCCTCACACTGTCATTGGAAGCAATACACAGTATTAAGAACTAAGGGTATGCAGACTTTTTAACATTGAAATAATTTTTTTCTTTGTTTGCCATGTTTTGTTTGATGATTGTGACATTTTGTTATGAGCTACAGGTAAATATGAATCCCATGAGATATAAAAGACCCATTCACCAAGGGTATACATACTTACAAGCACAACTGTATTCCACCGGCCAATTAAAAACATACCTGTAGCTGCCCTCATTGTTTAAATTAATGTAAATTCTAGATCAAACCCAGGGACATAAAAAACAAACATTTAATTGTAAAAAGTGACAAAAAAATTGAAAACGTATCTTTTGAACTTTTTTTTATTCTGGGGTGTCGGTTCATTGCTGCTTGTCCTCTTCTCCTGGGCTTCAGCGAGGGGTAATAGTAAGCACCCAGGTAACAGACCAGACTTTTTAGCCGCACTGATTGGACGAGGTGAGCTGCTTAACGTCGGTGGGCTCTGGCGGTTGGCTACACGAGAGGCATGGGGAGGACCTGTAGATAGCATCCAGGTCTCTGATCCCCGTCATGTTGCAGCAGCCGCTCCAGGACCATGAGTAGGTGGTGAAGGTCTGGAAAAAGTCTTTCTGGTTCTGGACTAAATATTGCAGCGAGACCCAAAATGTCCTAGCATCCCTGCGCTTCAGCCGGGTCAAGGCCTCCAGGTATCCCTTCAGACCTGACTTTGACTAGACAAAGAGACAGGGAAATTGGTGCAGATCCAAAACAGAAGGGGGGGGGGGTGAGAAAGCAAAAAAGGAGGGAGAGAGAAACGCAGTCATACTTTTGCATTGTAACCTCCCCAAACCTGACTTTGCAAGCACCATGCTCTACCAACTGAGTTAATGGAAGTTTACCACCATAAACTCTATGGGCCGATTTCGTGGACACGGATTAGGTCTAACCCAGGACTAAACAGGTGATGTTCAATAGACAACTCCATTGACCGTGTGTCTTTAGTCCTAGTCTAGGCATAACTTGTTTCTGTGAAACCGTCCCTAAATCCAGTTTAAATTTCCTCTGACCTTCTGTGTGATCTTGTTGATCTCATTGTATGTGAGCTGGTTCCTCTCCTTTATGGTCATGTTCACTTTGATCTTCACAGGCGTGATCATCATCTTGGCTTCCATACCAATATGATTGACAGGCAGCTGGCAAGGAAATACAAGATTAGAGAGTTCGTGGGCAAAAGATCTCACATTAAAGGAAACTTTTTTTTATTACTTGTCGGAAGCAATCCATGATCTCAGTGGTCTTCCAGGTCTTGGCAGACTTGATGTGGTCCTTTTTGACCCTCAGAAACGCGCGCTGTGGATCAGACGAGTTGTAAGCCATGTACAGGCTGGGGCGTTTAGAGTACGGACTGGTTTTCTTCTGGTTCTGAGCAATCATCTCTGCACATCGAAAAAAACGGTCCTTCATCAATGAACTGCAAATCAATGTGTGTTTGACAGTCATATTATTAAAGCACATCCATTTGATGATAAGGCGAAAGAAGGTAATCATGTGAGTTGGCATGTTACCATGTGCTATCTGAGGGAGTGGCTGGATGTACTTGAGGAGCTGCTTTCTCTTCAGGCCTATGAGGTGAGCTCCCTTGGCGTAGTAGTTGATTATGCGGCCATCTTCCTGCTCGTCTGGCCGAACAGAACTCCGGATTAGCACCAGGGTTTTCCTATGGTAGTACCTGGTCAGAGGCACGTGGAAGTCAAATAACTTAACTGAAGAAATATATTTTTTAGGTCAAAATAAATGAAAATGACAACATAAACAGTTGAGTATTTATTTTCACTGAGATTTCATTACATTTTAATGGAAAAGGTCAAAGTAGGGGACCTAGGAATGATATTACTGAAGCCCATGAAATGAGAAAACTAGATTCCACGGAGAAGCCGTAAAACCACCATCACACAAGCTCATTCATCGTTTTATTTACAAAAACGTAAGCTAGCTAGAGCTCAAGCAGAACGTGTTTTTGTGACCAAAAATACTGGTAAATAACCATCTTTTCATCTTCTGGTGTGGCTGGAAGCCTACTCACCAAGATGCTGGAAAAAGCCCACTGTGTTGTGGCTGGATGCTGTAGTTTAAATCTAACATTACACCACTCTCCAGACAATGAAAACAGCTGGTTTTCATTTCAAGCGAATGAGTTTCGAGGCTGCAGCAGGACTGTCCACATTAGAGGTTTGTAGTACACACTTAAGGGAAAGGCTTCACCAACGGGCCCAGCCAGGGTGCCATTGATTACATGTAAAAAAAAAAAAATTTTTATATCGGAGCCTAGATTCTTGACTTATTTTGCTGGAGTGCAGGTCTCCAGATCCTCATACCCCATTCCTTCAATTTGCCTTGATTGCTAAATCAGAATACCATTGAGAATTCCCACAACTATTTGTCACTTGTACGTACATTATATTTAATACCTGTACATTTTCTGTACATTGGTGAATTTTCCACTGCACATTTAGAATTGCCAAATGTAATGCATTTGCATTACTTGCACACCTAATACATTCCACTTGTACATACATATATTTATAATTTTTATATAATTTTTCTGCACTCCTCTATTTACACTTTTGGTTAGATGCAAACTGCACTTTGTTGTACTGTATTTGTACTGTTTAATGACAGTAAAGTTGAATCTAATCTAATATTTCATTTTGATAATTTAGCTGATGCTTTTATTTCAAGTTACGTATATGAAAAGTCTAATAGGGTAGCCAACATTCTGAGGGGAGAGAGGGAATGCTAACATTAACAAACGCAGCTGTTGGCTGTGAATTGTAAACTGTACATTTTCAGTAACATGTGGGTAACGCATGTGTTACGCCACTTTCAATATTACTGGATATTCTGAAGAATATCTACCTCCAAATGGGGAAAAATTTGAATTTGCGAAACTCTGTAAACACTCTTGAGGTCAGTTTTTTTTAAACAAACCCATATCATTTTAGGCTGTCAATTGCAGCAATGCATTTTAAAGGGACTGCTGACTACAATGAGTTGTTACAACACACCTAAGGCAAAGATATGACGTGAGTAAATACTGTGACTACACTCTATGAGTTCATACTGTGTGTACGCAGTGAAGCACAGAAAGAATGACACTGTCAAACAGCATTTCAAAGAGCTGTCTGTCAAGGCGAGTTCACCATGAGACGCAGTGAATGTGTAGCACGCAAATACACTTGATTGACTTAATGTTTGTTCTTACTGTACTAGCTCTCCTGTAGTACTACTGGACAGGAAACCAGTCTCCAGCATCTGGTTCAGGGCCTTGTAAAACACTCTCTCCCACAGCTCAACAAACTGGGACGAGTCCATTCCTTCAGCTGTCTCAAAGAAAGAGAGAGAGAGGACTGGTACGCAAAATGGAAAGACAAGGAGGGAGACTGTGAGAGGGCAACGTGCCATCTTAATACGGACTTAGAAACCAAATGGCACGTCTGTTCATCAATGAGCTCAGAGTCTTACTGGAAGACATATGTTTGCCAAAGGCAACACATTAGTTGGAAATCTGCACCTTTCACACACTTGGAGAAGAGCTGACTGTCTGTCATAACATGCAGGAAATCTTGGAAACCCACCTCTCCATCCTCTGAAAACCATAAAAAGAGCCATTCAACCAGCCTATCTAAGCCCAAAAAAGGAGCCATTCAACCAGCCTATCAACTCAGCCCAAAAAAGGAGCCATTCAACCAGCATATCAACTCAGCCCAAAAAGGGGATTCAAGCAAAGAAAGTATACTTTAGTGTATTCTTTTTTAACCAATTTAGTTGTACCTCAAGTGTACTACAATAGTATTTAGGTACTGTTAAAATAGTAAAACATTTACATACATTAAAATATACTTATTTCCTACTTTACTATTGTATTATATTAAATGTATAAAAATTTGCTAGGTGAACGCATCCGGTAGCCCCTAAATGGCCCCGGTTGTCAATGTGAAGCACATAATTACATTGTGGGGTAATTTCAGATAGTGACACAGAAATATACCATCGTAGTCAGCCGCCTGCATGGCTTTCTGCACCGCCTCTGGGCTGATACAGACCCCCACCCTGTCCAGTGTACATGTCAGGCTCTTTGCATCAATACAGCCATTGCTGTTTTTGGCAAACTTAGCAAAGACTTCTTTGAAGACTGTGTGGGATATTAAAAGACATCAAAACATGCATTGTGAAACTCAAGATTCCTATTAAAATGAATAATGTTTTCAATACAGTTGTGCTCAAACGTTTACATACCCATGGAGAATTTGTAATTTTTTTAAGAAAACATGAGAGCAAGCAAAACACATTTCAATTTTTTCTTATGTGATTTATATTCAACTGTAGGTCATAACAGAACGGCACAATCGTAAAACAAAATATGGCAACAAAGAAAAAAAACTGACTGACCACTGTTCAAAAGTCTGCATACCTTTAGTTCTTAATACTGTGTATTGCCCCTATTAGCATGAATGACAGTGTGCAGTCATTTGTAATAGTAGACTGAGGTTTCAAATTCTTGCAGGTTTAGCTGCCCATTTGTCTTGGCAATATGCCTCCAGGTCATGCAAAGGCTTTGGTCGTCTTGCATGAACCGCCAATTTGAGATCTTGATGATATTAAGGAAAGGAGACTGATGGCCACTCCAGAACCTTCACATGTCTCTGCTATAACCAATGGAGGGTCAACTTGGCCTTTTTCTTAGCGTCTTTGTTGTGCTTCAAATTCCAAGAGCATGACATGAGTAGCATTCATTCAGAATTGTCTGCCAGTATTTTATGATAACATGCTGCATTCATCTTTCCATCAGTTTTCACAAGATTCCCCTTGCTTTTAGAGCTCACACCGCCCCAAAACATCAGTGAGACACAGTTTTGGCTGAAATCTTTCTTGGTCTACCTGACATTGACTTGGCATTAAGAGATGAACATTTTCCACTTTTTAATAACAGATTGAACAGTACTGAATGGAATTTGCAAGGCTTTGGATATCTTTTTATATCCTCTTCCATCTTTATAAAGTTCCATTACCTTCTTACGAAGATCTTTTGACAGTTATTTTCGGCTCCCGTGGCTCAGTATCTACCCTGCTCAGTGCATCCACGTGAGAACCAACATTTTTAAAAGCCACAGGTGTGGGAAATTGACCTTTTATTGACATTTTAGCTAGTGTGTGTCACCTTGTGTGTCTGTAAGAAGGCCAAAGATTCCAGGGTATGTAAACTTTTGATCAGGGCCATTTGGGTGATTTCTTTTATCATTATGATTTAAAAAGGAGCCAAACAACAATGTGATAATAAATGGCTTCATATGATCACAATCCTTAAATAAAAGACAGGTTTTTTTGCATGATCAGACATAATTTCAAAATCAATGCCAACATGTCACAATTTCTGCCAGGGTAGGCAAACTTATGAACACAACTGTAAGTTCATATGTGCAGACAAAAATATTAAAGGACAAAAACAAAAAAGCATTCTACTTACCATCACACTCTGAATCGGTCAGTGGTTCGTCAGACACCACGGTTTCTAGGTCTTCAACATGGGAAATACCTCTACCAGTACAGAAACCAGACAGTAGCAATGTTAGAAAACACCAGTGAGAGTTGGGAGAATAGAAAATAGTTACGTTGGAATGGTAATGTTAGTGGAGTATTTACAGTGAGTCCAAGAACTCCCCCAGGTCCTCTATTTTCATTGTGCTGATCGGCATCCGGTGGTGCAGGTTCTCCTTCATGTTCTCTTCATATAAGATGGAGCCCTTCGGTCGGGGAATTGCTTTGAGTTTGAGCGGAGGGACTTTATCTGGCACTGGAATCTGATGGTTGGGCATTTTCTGCATGTGATCACAAATCGTGTGCTTCCTCCTGGTGATACTTCTTGGTTTGAATTGCTCCAACTCTGGCATCTGTTGGTTTGGCCGATGCTGAATGGTTCTCCTCTTGGTGACCTCTTTAGAATTAAGCTTCTTTGAATCGGTCCTGAATTGGTTGAGACGGTGCGAGATGTTGGAGGAAAGAGACGCCCTCCTGCTGTAGTCTTTGCTTCGTCCTTGCTCGAATCCACTGTAAGACCCTTTGGCTATTGGCAGGATATCATAATCTACCTGTTTACCTAAGTTGGTCTTGAGGAAGTTCTGGACTTTGCCACCTTTGCTTGGACTGGCCTCAGACAAGCTGAACATGGGAGTGGTTGTTATTAGAGGACCAACACCAGTCACCTCTGGAATACAGGCCACTCTCATAATATTCTGTGCCTTTGTTGCTTTGGCAGAAGGTTTCACACTGGGCAAGATGTCTTGGATGGTAAGGGGCTTGATTACTGGGGCTTCTGTTTCTTTGACAGAAGGCTCCACCCTGGGCTGGTTATTGTGGATGAAAAGGGGCTTGATTATAGGAGCAATTGTTGCCTTAGCAGAAGGTTTCGCATTGGGCAGACTATCCTGGAAGGGCAGGGCATTGGTCACAGCTTCATGTTCCTTCACTACTTTGGCAGAAGTCTTCACGCAAAGCTGGCAATTTTGAGTGGGCAGTAGGTTAGTGAAGGTCACAGCCTGGATAAGAGGAGGTATGACCTCCAAAGACACACCGGATTTATTGGTGAGGAAGAGAGGCAACTTGACACTCCAGCCACTACTGGTGTTTTTTCGGGATAAAGATCTATCTGCAACCCTTTGAGACATAGTGGCATTTAACTGTGGCTCAGACATGGCAATGGTGTTAGTCATCACTACGGGCTCAATAGGGACCCAATTAATACCATCCCAACTAACGCCACCTCTAGGGGCCAACCCTACAGAGGAGTCTGCCACAGTCTGTTGCTCAACAAGGCCTGCGTTTGCATTTAGCTTGGAAATAATCATATGTTTGCTGCTTGGACTGTTCCTCGTCTTAGCATTGGTGTTCTGTGCATTTGAGCCACCTGAATTATTAAATGTGGCACTGGGTGTCTCGGGTGACGCACCCCTGGACTGGACAGAAGACTCAGAGTTGTCTGGAGTCTTCTTCCTGGCTTTGGCTTCTCCATTTTTACTGGGTGCTGCTATCTGTGCTCTGGCCTCCATCTGTTTGTCTTGTCTCTCGGAAGAAGCCTTATTGGCGCCAGATGACAGACAGTGCTGAGGTGAGCCTCGGGGAATACCTCCTTGCAAGCTGGGACACGTTTTGCCATCTGCCACAGGCTGCACAACTACCCCCTGGTGGACACTAGTGGTAGCTTGCTCTGACTCTGAATTAGACTTGACAGCAGAGCATACAGGAGTCTTCAAAATCAATCTAATTAGAAGCCTTGTTGCCTTCTTGAGAGAGCGAAAACAACTGCATAATAAATATCACAACTAAAAACACCCAAACATTCAATACTCAATACATCAATATGTAAAGTTAAACAAAATGTCAATATAGCCAACAATATTTATGAACCATCTCAGAATAAGGTATTGTTGACAGAATAAGGTATGATTTGACTTGCCTTCGTACATCTCTTTGTGTCCTCCATTGTTTGACGATATGCCAGCTAAAATCTACTTCGGACTCTGTGGACTGATACCACTACCAAACAAATCCTCTAATCCTCCAAAAGAAAACTTTGAAGGCAAGTTTGGATTTGGTAAAACATGCTACTGGGCACAATGTGGATACGGTTTTAAGGTAATAAATGGTTGCCTAATCAACCTTAACGAAGAGTATGACCGCAGTGGCCATCGATGAAAAAGCGAGCCCTCGCACCAGTGGTGCCAGGCCATCTGATTTGGTACCAAATAGAAAAAGGATTTACGTTTCCAGTAACAACGTAAACAAATAATGCAATTGTGCTTCTACGGTTACGTGTGACTGGAATCTGACGCGCAGCAATTGTTACGCTTAGCGCAAGAACTTCTGGACAGAATTCTGTATCAGACAAGCTTTGTATGTGTTAAGCAGGTTTGCCTGGAGAAATTAGAAATTGTCGCCGAGTACCGTACCCAGTTAGTTTGCTAATACCGCTAGCAAGCTGTCCTATATCCGACAGTTCAACTCTGAAAAAAACTATATTAACGTAGACTTCTTCGCTGAAAATGTCACCATAATCACCTTCCCAATTCCCCAAATATTCAGGAATTTCGGATGTGGCTTGTTATAAAAATAATGTACATTAGGCCCATGTATTACAATATACATTAAGTGAATATAATAAAACAAAGTATTGAAAGAATAAATTGAAAAAATAAACTTATGTTAAATTCATTAATTCTATACAGCGTTAACATGAGTAATTTATGTAACTCCTACACGGACTATGCAAGTTTATCTGTCCTGGTTGTACCAATGTCTCAAACTGAATCCAGTTACTGTAAAGATAGATAGCAAACCTGTCTTGGACAATCGTTACGTTTTCCAAAGACTTTGGATTGAACAACCAATTCTGCATACGTTCCTTACTTAAGGGCACAACAACATATTGTTTATCTTTTCAGTAAGTGGATTTTAACTAGTGACCTTCAGTTCCTAGCCTAACACTCTATGCCCATTAAACTAAACTCTGGACTTCGTGGCTGGCTCCACTAAAATAAGGGATTGATTTAGGTGGGTCCAATAAACCATTAAACCATTAAGTTCCTTGTAGGGTAACAGTTGAAAACCCCTGCGTCTAGGCTTTCAGCCAACCGTGGGTTGTTAACTCCGTGTGAATAATTTTCGTGTTCCTTCTGCACCCTCTGCAGGTAAAGACAAGAATCACACTGGAAGCCAAAGAGGGATGAAATAGCCCAGGGATGAGAACGCAAACAATTACCTATCGTTTACAGTAACTACGGGTGCTATTAAATGGGGAATGGACTCCGCAATACACACCGAGCGCGTCTGTGTACGTCTCCATGCGCTATGTGTTAATGTTTCAGCTATATGTTGTGGTACTGAGAATCCCACTGACTGGCTTCAGCAGAACTCGCACGGAAGCAGCAGGATGCCGCCCCCTGGTCGCCATGGGGATTCTGTGACCTGGGTGAAAAGCATGACCATATTGGCCAAAGTGTCAGTAGTGTAAAAGTGTATACTTGCCATGGAAGGGTGGGCTGTTAACGTCGGCCTTGGATTAGTTGAGCATAAAGGTGACCATGATTCCCTTCACAGGATTTGTTTTGACAATGGCGAGAGGTTTTAACAGCAGTAAAATAGACTAGGATCACCCTGAAAGAGTAATGAGGCTCCGAAATGTCTGAATCTTATCACTAAAACCTATAATGACAAGGATTTAGTCATGAACACAGAACTGCTTAGTGACAGACAAGCAGTTTCTGGAGACGATGCAGTTAAACACTTCCTATATCCTCCTGATGTTTATCAGGTTGTCCTCTGAGTGACAGGCTGCAGACACTGTGGCCCTGAAATAGTTTATTGTCCACTTATTTAGACCAGGGATGCCGGGAGAGGGAGATATGTTTAAAAACGGATGTGAAAAAATGTGTACTTACCATTTTTCTCATGGCTTGGCGAGATTGATCATAGGAAGCTGTTTCATGACCTCAGGAGAGGGGAGGTGTATGACAGTTTGGCTTAAGCAGTGGGGAAATGGCGTCAGTCAAGCTCCAGACTGTTGCTCTCTGCAGACTCATGACAATAGACACAGTATTATATAGAAAATAGAGGGGATGCTGTGGCCATTTTTCCCATCAATATGCGTATTTTAAATTCTGTGCTGCCTGTTGTTGTCTTTGCACATATTCAGTTGTTATCGCTAATGTGTTTTTGTTGTCGTTTTTCTTCTGGAATGTGCAGAATTCACACGTTGTTGAGTGTTCATTTGTATTTGTTGTTGTTAACGTCTGCATTCCGTGTCACCCATGTTCTGCCAGGCCATTTGTCCCTGGAGGTGAGGCTGTCACCTGCCACACACACACACAGACACACACACACACACATACACATACACACACACACACACACACACACACACACACACACACACAC
>JACXGJ010001872.1:0-74814 GCA_016801105.1 Esox niger
GATTATCAACTGGGACTACAACATGTTACTAGGACTATCAACTGGGACTACTACATGTAACTAGGACTATCAACTGGGACTATTAACTAAGATTATCAACTGGGACTACAACATGTTACTAGGACTATCAACTGGGACTACTACATGTAACTAGGACTATCAACTGGGACTATTAACTAAGATTATCAACTGGGACTACTACATGTTACAAGGACTATCAACTGGGACTAATTTATGTAACTAGGACTATCAACTAGGATTACTACATGTCTCTAGGTTTATCAACTGAGACTACCAACTGGGACTATTAACTAAGACTATCAACTGGGACTAATTTATGTAACTAGGACTATCAACTAGGATTACTACATGTCTCTAGGTTTATCAACTGAGACTACCAACTGGGACTATGAACTAAGATTATCAACTGGTACTACTACATGTTAAAAGTACTATCAACTGGGACTACTACATGTTATTAGGACTATCAACCGTTGCTCTACCAATGTAGTTTATTTTATTCACCCTATTTTTGCTCCTCTTGATCAAGCGTGCAAAACATTTGGAGGTGACCAAATTCATCAGACCATAAGCACATTTTGGGAAGGGGTACTTGCATTTCACAGTCTATGCAGTACCTGCTATAATCCTATTTTAGCAGTTAATGGTCAAGGAGGTAATTAGCACCTTATGAAGCCAGTCTTGGGACGGTGGACGAGGTGCCAGCGGTAGGCTGTGTAGTCCTTCCAGCCTATGTTCTTGGGGTCATGCCACAGAGTGCGTACCTTAGAGCCCACACGTGGAGGTTACAATTGTGGTTAGATATGTGTGAAGGTGCGTCTGTGTGAGTGTGTGTGTGTGTGTGTGTGTGTGTGTCCATACCTGCTGCAGTGTGTCACCAGTGTGCCACAGTGCATTGCGGAGGGCCTCTCCCGGTCCTGAGATTGAGTTGATCACTTTAATAGCAATGCCAGCATTCCCATAAGCCATGGAGGGGCTCTTCTCCCAGTACGCTTGGCTGACCTGGCAGGGTTGGGAGGCACAAGTAGGAGCGTGTGAGACCCTGTTTTCACAAATATGGTAAAAACCTAACAGTATGGTACCAACATGGTTGTGTGAAATTGTGCGAGTGTGTGTCTGACTGACCTGTTTCCACATGACAGCATAGAACCGTCTACTAGACTGGAAGGAGAACACAAAACCAGCATAGTCATCGTCGCGGTCTGTGTTCACATAGAACGTCCCACTGAAGTCCACCGCACTGAATTCATCAAAACCTGACCACATGTAAGCACAGAAAGTCAAAACACACACACCCAGGTCAGCAATGGTTTTAAGGTTACAGGTCAGAAATCTGGCGTCGTACCCAAGGCGATGCCGGGGTCAGAGTTGACAGCCTGCAGCAGTTCAGTGCCGTCTCCTCGGATCAACCAATGAGGGTCCGACTGGGTGGTACCCCGAGGGTCCAACAGGACGGTCTGAAACTTCCTGAAGTCTGTAGCTCCAATGCCACTGTGCTCTGGACACACGTCCAATGCATCAGGGATACTGTCGTTATCAAAGTCATCTTTACAAGCATCACCACGACCATCCCCTACAGAAGGAAACAGGAAGGCAGAGTTGAAGAGGGCAAGAGACCACGGGCGACAGAGAGAAAAAGAAACAAACCAAAAATGAGATGAAGAGAAAGAAAGGTACTTGCAATGCATGACATTTATTGGTGGAAGGATGAAATCATATAAATAAACGTAAAAATCCAACATTTTGGGCATGATTAACAACATTTTTTCATGGCTGTGCTGTGATCATGGCTACACAGTGATAGCTGAAACCGGTTGTGTACAGTTGCCTGAATACCATTACAGTGTTTGTGAGAAACCAATTAGTATTATCAAGCAGTCCTCTTAAGGTCGAGAAGAAAGAAAGAATGGCAAAAGAATATTCTGTTTATTTTGTTAACAACATTGAGATGATGGTTTAGTGCATCTGGAAGTTTTACCAAATATAGACAGAGCAGTCTGTCTATCGAAGTTCTATACTTGTTGTTAAAGATGAATGCCTTGCAAACAATTATTGTGAGGAACATTATAATTGCAAAACTACATATAAACGAGATAAATCACTGGGATGTAGGTATGTTAGAACATTTCTCCTTAGCTTTGTACGTTTTCTTTGGCATTGATTCAGATCAATTCTTCAGAGAACACAACAAATGTTATGCCAAATGGGAGATAAAGGGGAGCAAAACTACTTCTACATGCTCCTATTACATTTTGCTCTGCGTCATCGCGCCTATTCTGTAATTAAGGGGTCAAATGTTTCCAGAATTTACGGGACTGCTTCTGTCAGGGAGTGGGGATGACTGATAACTTTCCCTGCGATGAGGCTGAGACTTGGCCAGAGGAGGAAAGAGACCTGAAAGGGGGGTTAAAAGCAAGCCAGGCACTTGCCAATGAGAGTAACGGCCAATTAGTCAACGCGATTCCAGGATTCTACGTTCCTGTCAACACTGAGGTTATGGTTGAGGTCAACATCTGGATGTTCAGCTAAAATATGCTCTGTCTCTACTGACACAAAGCTGTTTAATATTTGATTCTTGTCACCAATTATTGCAAGGCACATTCTGGCCCAAAATTTGATCGAATTGGTGTTTCCCAAGGAAGGAAGTTTGTGGGAAAACTATGGATCCACGACATTATTTTTCACCCAGATATCTGACTTATGTCCTTGCTTTGGCATCTCTTATGTCCATACTTATCTTTGTCAAAGACATGTCACCCCAGAAGCAGACATAATTGTTCTTTGTTGTTGACCTTCAGTTTACCCTTTGACATTAAGTGTAGGTAGTGGACCAGCAGGTTTTTCCACTCCAACTGTACAAAGCAGCAGGAGCACACAGGAATCTATTGTTGTTTTGGCAGCTACGCACTGTAGCTGCAGGTTAGTAGCTAATAACACAACTAGCTACTAATAGGTTGCTAGCTACTAACCGTTACTGCAGGTTAGTAACTCTAAACACAACTATCTACTAACCAGTTGCTAGCTACTAACCATAGCTGCAGGTTAGTAACTGCTAATACAACTAGCTACTAAATGGTTTTTAAATGTAGCTAGCAACCACAGCTAACAGGTTTTTGGAGTAAAATATTTAACTCTGTGTTTTCTGCACTTGTTTAACAGCATCCCTATAATTTGACATGAAGTAGCTGTGTAATAGTCGGTGTTCAAAACAACCTCGCTAGATGTACAATGGGACCCATTAAATGTGCTTAAGACTGAAGAATGTCATTATTATTTACATTAGTTACAGATGTATTACATGTTTTCCTGCCTGTGTTAGCAGTGGATCTAAGTGTCCCAATGCAATTCCACAAAACCTGCGTCATTTGAGACCCAAAGATCAACTGTGGTAACCCCACCTCTCCCCCCCCCCCTTTAAAGCAATGGCTTAATATAATGTGATTGCCGACAAAATTGGGATAAACATATTCTCTATGAAGGGAACATGTGGCAAAATGCAGATGTGATATATTGTTATGTACATTCTTATGTCATGCAAATACAACTTTTTCTTAAAGATATATTTTATGATATTATGCTTTATTGGACAGGAAAGTGATGAAAGATTGAGGAGAGTCAATAAACAACAGCATAGTTGTGGTTGAGAAATTACCACTGGACTACCCTAACCTCCCCATAAAACTACTTCACTATTTGATGTGATAGATGGAGATGCAGAGAGTGAGACGGGTAAAGGGAGAGATGGGTAAAAGGAGAGAGAGACAGGGAGGGAGAGAGAGACCGAGAGATGGAAATGATAAAGGGAGAGAAAACGGAATGTGTGTGTGTATATGTGTGTACTGACTGTCTGCATCTATTTGGTCTGTGTTTGGCACAAGGCGGCAGTTGTCACGGTCGTCGGGGATACCGTCATCGTCATCATCCTGGTCACAGGCATCGCCAAGGCCATCGTTATCATGGTCAACTTGGTTGCTATTGGCAATGTAGCGACAGTTGTCTAAAGAGTTCTGATGACCGTCTTCATCAACATCCTGATTGTCATCACACTGATCACCCACCAGATCACTGTCTGAATCGGTCTACACACACACACACACACACACACACACACAGACACACACACACACACACACACACACACACACACAAAAACCTGGTTAAAATACATCAATCCAAACAGCTTCCTGTGATTTCATTTTCAAGAGGTCTGTGCTGTTTTTAACTGGAACTGTGTTGACTGTTTTGAAGAACAGACCATTCTGACAAATCTTAACAATAGAACGTGCCGACTGCTTTTCAGTGTTTGTTTGAATGTGTTTTGTCCTTTGTGTACATGTGATTAACTGTGATGCTGTGTGTTTAAGTGTGTGCAATGAGAACCAACAGCCTTGGTTATCAATTAAAACTTGTGGTACAGATAGCGAAAAGGAGTTTAGCCTTACGGTACTGCGCTGTGTCCAAGGTGTAATGAAGGTGTTATCTCTATCAATAGATGTCCTCAGATACAGAGACCATATTTGGTGTGTGTGTGTGTGTGTGTGTGTGTGTGTTTGGTTTGTGTGTGTGTGTGTGTGTATGTGTGTGTGTGTGTGTGTGTGTGTACCTGTGTGGGGTTGTGCAGTAGAGGACAGTTATCACAAAGGTCTCCCACTCCGTCCAGGTCTGTATCTTTCTGATCGGTGTTGTACAGCCAGGGGCAATTATCATACTCATTCAGCAGCTCTACACACACACACACACACACACACACACACACGCACACACACACACACATAGAATAATTCAGTATTCATAATTTCTCTATGTCAATGAATACTGACTGTATGCCTACCACTGTATTTTGTCACGGCAGGAAGATTGCATCTCGATATTCATCCCTTAAGTGAGGCCACTTATTACTTCTCTGTCAAGAAAAGGGCTCAACAGCAGGCATTCATTCATTGATGCCTGCCTTGTAGGCCTTTGTAAACAGCAATAGAGAGTTGGAGACTGGCCGGTAGGCCTTTAGCGTGGGGCAAGTTTTTTTCTTCTGCTCCTTGTTTCTTTGGCCCTCTGAGCATTTACACTTTCTAAAGTTCTGATAAAGACTATGAGAAACATGAACATGACTTGACGATTGGGGATTTTTTGATAAGTGAAAAGAATAACTCAAGTATGTGGACTTGCAATAAATATGATAATGTGTGAGAAACATGCAATCAGGTCATTGTATAGATTTGATACATCCAGTACATATTTTGATATTTATATGGCTAAATATAAGTCATTATTTTTCTTATATAGCATGTTGTACCTCTGAATTTGAAATATAAAAATGTGAAAATGTGCTCGAATGGGCAGAGAATACAATAATCTTTCAATACATTTCTGGAAAGATGCCTTGTCAGTTGAATATTACTAATTGTTGGTGAGCTATGTTTGCCAGTATAATAAGACGATTTTAAACGTATACCGACATCAAAAGCATCCATAAACACAAACAGGCATGCACAAATGCACACTTGCGTGCCAACACACACACACACACACACACACACACACACACACACAGAAAGACACCCACCATCTCCATCCATGTCGACACTGCAGGCGTCCCCCTCCCCATTGGCGTCTGTGTCGGCCTGTGTCGGGTTGTAAGTGAAGGGGCAGTTGTCGCAGTAGTTCCCAACTCCATCTGTGTCTGAGTCAAACTGACGAGGGTTGTAGCGTAGAGGGCAGTTATCCTGGGGAGCAAGATGACACAACGCACACATGCGCACGCACGTCATTTTTCATGACTCCTCACAAGGTTTATCTCCCCATCCGTACACCTGCAGCTCGTGTAGGAGTCGACACCCTCTTGAAGCTTCCTCACATTTTGTTGTTTCACTACCTGGATGGTCTCGTGCATTTAAATTTGGATTTATTTCCCTTGTCCCATACTCTAGTTGGAGGGATTGGTTGAAATGATTGTCACTGCTAGCAATTATACATTTCTGAATAAAAAAACGTTGACAAACTAACGAGGCAACGATTGAATTTTTACAAGCTGCTCAGTTACACCACGATCAACTCATCAGGGCCTTGGTTCTTTGAAAACCATGTTGACCAGGCTTGACTTGAGATTCTGTTAGTCTAAGAAGTCAGTGTTCAGGGATAACAGCCTAGATATCACTGAAGCTCAGATGAGGAAAAGCGCTCCCTTTGTGCCATTGTACAGATGTAGAATGTAAGCTTTGAAATGACTTGAAGAAATCCTGTATGCGCACTACCCAACTTTTAGGACTTCCTGGCCTGTCTATGCTTGTATTTCTTGAGTTTTGAGGTACTGGGGCTTGACCAAACAGACAACCCTCCCCCCAACCATGTTTCATTTTGGTGAATTTTGGTCATGAAATAGGAAAAGTACATAAGAATACACACAATGAAATAAACACAGAAACACGTCCAATGGGAAAAACACGCACACACAGACACACACACACACACACACAATGGAACAAACACAGAAACATGTGCAGTGGGAAAAATACCAACCCACCAATAGAAAATGAAGACACACCACAACACCTCACCCTCGTATCTAAGATGCCATCATTATCATCGTCAGGATCACAGGCATCTCCAAGGTGATCGTTGTCAATGTCTTCCTGTCCGGAGTTTGGCAGGGTTGGGCAGTTATCCTGTCAGTCAGTCACCACAAAGACACGCTGCGTTATAACAATCATGGATTCCACATTTTGTGACAGTGTTGTCTTAAAATCTCCCTTAAGGATTAATGCTGAATGTAATGTTCTACCCTTCTAATGCATTCTTAATGGCCATTAACAAACCATCAGTGCAAATTGCATTATAAGGGCTTGATTAAATCCAGGAGGGTTTTTCAAAAGGCTAATTAAGTCATGGAAATGATTGATTTAGACAGAGCGGTAAACCAAATCTCAACAGTTGGGAAGGTGTCAACAGAATCTATCTGAGATGCTTTCAGAGCGAGGATGTTTGGGGTGCAGGGAGGTTGAAGGGAATGGGGGCGGGTGGGGGACAGTTGCATGCAGGATAGCCATTGGCAGAGAGATGGATGAGAGGTGGAAATCAAAATCATTAATATATATAAAAATCTGTCTGGAGCCAGAATCAAGCCTTGCGGAATACCCTTAGATACTGCCAGGAGGGATGGACAGAGAGGCCCTCAAAATTTAAACATTGTACATTTTCAAACCAGGCTAGACAGTCATCTATTATCCCTTGGTTGGCAAGTCTATGAATTTGGATGTAATCTGTGACAGGCTCAAAAGTGTTAGTTAAACAAACATATTTTAATTTAACTAACACTTATGAGTCTGTCACACATTGCATCCAAGTTCATGGATGAACTGCTCTAAGCTAAATAAACAAACCAAAAAATGACAGCACTGCTTTTTGACCCTAGTGTTTTCACAGACTGAACTGCTAAGAAATCACAGTGGGATTCAAAGTAACCTGTCTGAAAGTAGGGTTTCCGAAAACAGCCAATGAATACTATACATGCTTCAAGGCGGAATTGGTTCCACCATTGATCATCAGACCAGAGAAGGGTTTTGTACTGGACTGAGCAGGAGCAGCCATCCTGTAGGAATACATGGCCCCCAGAAACCAAAGAGAACGATGAGCTCAAATTGGGAGGCAGGGTTGCCTGAAGGTGGGGCAAAGGTCGGGTCCGAACCCAGCTGCTCTGTAATCAAGCACCATAGCCTAGTAGTGAAGTTCAGCGTCAACCGGAATCCAGTGGAGTGTGTAGAGGAGAGGGTTAACACAGTCGAAAGTGTGATGAACATCAGGCACGATACAATGTTCTAGACACGTTGCAGGGGCTGGACGGCACACGGAGAAGCCCAGTGCACAAGCACACATAACTTGGTATAAGGAGCTTTGAACCTGGACCCCTGAGTAAAAAGGCATATAGTCCAATGACATCGTTCACTCTATTTCCTACATCCGCATAGGTTTACATTTGGAGAAATCCTAGAGGTCCTTAGCCTACAGTGTTTTCTGCCAACATGGTAGGGAATCAGTTATGGCTGGTTGAGGGTGTCATTGGGTCCGATGATTGCCCTGCATGGTTCAATAATGGCCAAGTAATGTCAGGCAATTTTACCGGACCAGGGGCCCCCTATGGTGCAAACATGGTTTCTATGTGATATTTCAGTATTCCAGGCCGATAATGCCACGCGGAATGAAGTTCAGCAACAGGAGTGTTGCTATGAACAGCAGGAAGACTTCAAACAACTCCCATGCCCCCCCCCCCCAAATCTGATCTGTCTCCCACCAGATCTGAACATCACTGAACCTATATGAGAAGTTCTGAAACTTAGTGCGTACCTTCATCACTCACAGAACTGGAAGTTTTCCTCTGGAAGTATGGTGCAATATCCCACTAGACACACTTCATGACTGGTACGACTGCAGTCAAAAAGGGATTGGAGCAGTTCTGAACACATAGGGCGGCCCAGTCCTTGTTATGTCCTCGATATTAATATATCGTCAGGGTTCTCTATAATTTTGTCCACCCCCTGTAGTTGACTAAGCAACAAAGTGCTAAATTATATATAAAACACAATAAGTCACCCAAGTGAGAGTGGCATGGATCCTTTCCTCCCTTGAACAACTCTGCAGAACAACTTAGCAGAGCAGTGTTTGTGTTTGGCCAACAGTGTGGCTGTTTGACAAGACTGATGCGTTCAACTGCTGTTATTCCTCCTGGAGAGTGCAGGAATCCTCTAGCAATGGACAGAAGCACAGTAAAACCACAGATGGACACAGAGCCAGATAGCCCACCAGAAGTATAAATCTGGGACATTAGGTCTTAATTTCCACGAACCACAGGACGAGGAAGCCCAGTGGCCGGACCCTGGAAGCCTATGGAGCCACATGGACCTGCGCCCGCAAGCAGACGATTTGGTTCTGAACAAAACATCTGAACTCAATACTGAAAAAATCTGTTAAAGAAAGTAGAAAAATGTCACGAACGTGTAATGGACTGAGATTTTACACCTTGCCGTGAGCCAGAATCTCAAGGCATTGCATTGTTTGGGGTTGCAGGTCAAATTGAACCACTGCACACAGAACTTGCGCAGAAAAGGCATTTACTAACTGATACATTGTTACCTGGCGCTCTGTCCATCTCATTCCTGAGATTGTTTTTTTTTTGTGGTACAACAATATTTAGCTAGCTGAGGCGTACTGCTGTCTTTTGAATTTGAACAAACAACTATTTGTGTACCTGTCGACAGTGAAAGGTAGCATTCCGAGGGCAGGGAAGGTTGTGATTGGGCCAGCCATCCAAGTCAGAATCCTCAGTACACAGGAAGCCGTCCCCAGCATAACCAACGGCGCACACACACAGATACCCACTCTCCGATGCCAAGCCCAGGTACACACACTCTGCGTACTGACTGCAATGGTGTGTGTTGTCCTTACAGGGGTTGTGGGGCTCACATACCTAAACAAACACACACACACGTAGTCAAAACCCACAGAGTGATCATTAAAACACGCAAAAACACACACAGTCTGAACACAGGCGCAGACCTGAACACAAACTGTAATCACAATATGGACACACACATTTACGACCCCAGAACCCTCAGAACACCTGTTTTGTGTTGTTGGCATACTTCAGTCCAAGACCGTAAGGTTGGTTGCCGCGGTATCGGGCAGGGCAGGGGAGACAGTGGAACCCGGGGTCTGTGTTCACACACTCTGTCACACACACGCCCTGCAAAACACACTACAATACACACTCCATTAAGGACACACACGCCCTGCAACACACACTACAATACACACTCCGTTACGGACACACACGCCCTGCAACACACACTACAATACACACTCCGTTACGGACACACACGCCCTGCAACACACACTACAATACACACTCCGTTACGGAAACACACGCCCTGCAACACACATTGCAAAACACACTCTGATTGTTTGGTGGTTAGAATGAGGGTTTTTGGGTGAGGGTAGGGTTTGGGAAGGGGTAAGGGTCTGTTTTAGGCGGGTGTGTGTGTATACGTGTTTACTTCATCCTCATCTTCACAGACAGAGCCGTTTCCATGGTAACCCAAAGGACATGGACCACATTCCCATGACCCATCAGACCATGAGTGACAGGACACCCCTGAGAAGCAGGGCCTAGACAGACACATGTCTACACACGCACACGCACACGCACACGCACACGCACACGCACACGCACACGCACACGCACACGCACACGCACACAATGATTAAATTAATCAAATGAAAAATAATACAGCAATTAAAAAAATAGGCCTGTCACAAGTACTGATAAAATCAGTAATGTGAATAATAAAATAATTTGTTAGTGTTGAAGAGAAAAAATTTGAGGCGTGATGACAGATGATGAAAAGTTAAACTGTAACAAATGTGCCATTGTCTGATTTATTTTGTTTCATGGCATGAGCAAATATTTTTGGTGATTCATGCCAAGCCCACAATCCAAGCTACAGAGTTGCCAAATCAGAGCTAATTCCATTTCCCAATTTAAAAAAGGATCAATTCCCTTAAATGTGTGGAAGTTTGGAAATAATCGATCTAGAATTTGAGTACTTTTCAACAGAATTTTGACAACAGCTGTCAACTTTGCTGCTGCTTACAGTGTCGTTTCCTGCCCTGTCCAACCACCCCACAGACTAGTGATTAAAGCCCTATGGGAACATTTCAATCAATCTGTCAATAAGATGTATTTAGTTAAAAAAAATACATTAGCAGAAAGTGCTTTCACATATATCTAGCCTGAAGAGCAAGCAGCAATATACATGTATTCACAGTGGCTAGGAAAAACTCCACGTGTATCAAGTGATCAAGTGAACTTACATTAAGTTGATAACGCTACAACACCCACTCCTAAACTTGCAACTAGTGAGCGACCTCATTTAAAAGTGAACATGGGTTTTTCTTAAAAATTATAAACATGAAAAAAGGTTAAGAAAAAGGTTGAAAAGGTATGTTTGTCATTTGCAATAACAAGTTATTGGTTTTGTATGTATGTGTGTGTGTGTGTGTGTGTGTGTGTCTGCATTACCTATAGGACAGGGTTGTGTGTTGCAGGCTGCATAGTCAGCCATCTCCCCAAGACACTTCCTGCCTCCATGCTGGGGGGTGGGACTAGAACAATCCCTGTGACGACTCGTCAGTCCCCCACCACACGAAAAACTGCATGGTAACCAGGAGGACCACGGCCCCCAAGCCCCAGCAACTACGATCCCACATACAGTGTGTCAGTCAGTCTGTCCTTGTGGTTGGTTTGTTTGTTTGTGCTTTGGTCTTGTTCACTCACTTGGGCAGGGAGAAGAATCGCAGAGATGCGTCTCTGTGCTGTTGCCATGGCAGCCGAGGCCCCCGTACTGAGGGTGGGGGTTGTCGCAGAGGCGTACACGTGACATGACACCGGCGCCACATGACACAGAACACACCGACCATGGAGACCAGAGACCCCAGCCCTTTTCCACAAGGACTTCACACACACACACACACACACACACACAACCATCGTGCTCAGGACTTTAAGGCAAACACACAGCGTTGACTTTGATTGTAGACACGTACCCACATGTTCATTGAGCCGTGTGTTTTTTGCACCGGCTCCCTGTGGGAACAGCCCCCACAGCCCTGGCATTGCATTGGCTGTGCTCCACCAAACGAGCCACACAGGGCTTTCTCACAGAGCAGATGTTAATGGTTTAGCTTTTAGTCACAAGCGCATAATTCATCAAAACACTCAAGACGGGACACAACAATTTCCCACAAAGCCGTCTTTTATTGAGGTTAGTGTTCTAACAGCTCAAAACAGTGCACATCAGGCACACATCTTGGGCTGTTTTCCCTGGCGTTGTTAGTTGTTAGTGTGTTAGTAGATCTAATAGAGGAGCATTGGGGGACTTTACCTCGGTTTGCACAATTTCCCAGAGTGCATTCACGGGTTTGGAGGGAGGGGCCAAGACAATATGAGATGACATCATCACAAGATCGCCCCCTCTGCTGGGTACCATTCCCACAGGTGACCGAACATTCTGTCCACTCTGACCATGGGGACCAACCTTCCTCACTCCCTAATGCTATACACACACACACACACATACATATACACACACACACACACACACACACACACACACACACACACACACACACATGTTTGTACAGCTAATCTCATGGGGACAAGAATTTGCATGCTCCTTTGCCCTAATCCTCACCTTAACCTTAACCCTTAACCTAACCCTAATCTAACCCTAACCTTAACCTCAATAATGTAACATTTATGCCTAAACTTTACCTAGGTGTAGTGCTTAATCTTAAACATAACCAACAATGCCTGGACCTTAAAGAAACCCCAATTTTAACTCTAAAATGAATTGTGTGACCCTAAACCTAAACCCTGAGCCAGAAATTGACTTTTGCCTCATGACATTTGGTCCCCATGAGTATAGTTAGATCTAAAACACAAACACATATATGAACATACATACAGACATGAATCTTTGCTAATATTATTTTGGGCGTGAGTGTTTCTGCCTGTCTGTCTACCTGTGTGTCTACCTGGCTATCAATCTGTGGGCCTACCTGTATGTTGACCCGTGTGTCTTACCTGTCTGTCTACCTGTGTGTCTAACCTGTCTGTCTACTTGTGCGTCTAACCTGTCTGTTTACCTGTGCTTTTACCTGTCTGTCTACCTATGTATCTTACCTGGACACTCTGGGCAACATTCGCTGTCATTGAAAGCAGGGCTGGAACATGCTACTGGAGGACAGGTGACCTGCTGGCATACTGCTTTCCCCTCCTACATATAAACACAAACTCACACACACACACACACACACACACATTCACACGCATACATATACACACATACACATGGTACAAGGTTCAGTACAACTGAGGACAGTAGGAAAATAATCAAATTAGTTATATTTCAAATGAGATGTACAGATGTTGCCAAATCGTTAATAAAAAGCTATGGTAGTCATAATTGTAAACAGGCTGATGCTAATAGGAGTGAATGTGATTTAAATCTCATAGCAATCTCTGCTATCTTCCTCATTTTAAGTAACTGTTTTCATTGTTTATTGCTGTAAAACAGGACACCACGGTTAACGAGACCTTGGTCTCTGTTGGTTTTCCCTAAAGAAATATTGAACAAAAAAGAGAAATGCCTGTATTTAACTATAGGATATTTAAAATGTGCTTGACAAATCATATTAATAACATATGTTATGCACAGAGATGCTGTGGGCCTGAAATTCCCTGTTAAAGTTATTTACGGTGATTTTAGGTTCTATTGGAATTGATGGCTCTGTTGCATACCTGTTTTGGGTTCTTTTGAGTACTTTGGGGAAATAAGTTGCAGCCCAGTCAACAACATATTGCCCAATTTCAGTCATCCAGATCATTTAATTTCATTCAGCTGGATCATTTACTGTGTAGTAAAGCCAAATGTCTCACATATATCTTGACAGAATACAATGAATAATGACCACTGTGTGTTTATTTAATATCACCTGGCAGGTACAGGATGTGCAGCTGTCCAAGACCCAGTTCTCCTCTGGCTGATACCTTCGCCCATCCTGCACACACACTCTCTCCTCTCTTCTTCCTCCTTCTTCTTCACCCCCTTTTCCCTCTCTGTCCACATTGCTGCTCAGCTCAGAGAGGGCTACACGCAGTGCCTCATTCTCCTCAGTCTGAAGACACCCCCACACACACACACACACACACACACACACACACAAGATGTGTGTTAGATGCAGGGCTTGTGAAATAAACACTGGCTCCTACGATTAAATCAATACTGTGGTGTTGTGCGACATTGTGTGTCAGTGTTTGTCATACAGCTCTCTCCAGGTCGATCAGCAAGCTTGTGGTGACCATGCGGAGGTCATGGAGCTCCGACAGCAGAACATTCAACTCCACACAGGAACGGTGACACATTAGATCAGCTCGCTCCACCCCTGCACACACACACACACACACACACACACACACGCACACACACGCACACGCACGCACACGCACGCACACGCACGCACACGCACCCACATGCACACACACGCACACACACGCACATAAACCCACATACACACACACATATACACACACACACACACACACACACACACACACACACATATAGACTTAGCAGGCACTCTTTTCCCGTTACACATATACACGTGCACAACATTTTTTCTTTGACATATTTAGCATGTTAACAATTCTTTTTGACATTTAAAAGATAACATGACACTTTCTTGTGTCTACTGTCTCTGTTTCTGTGATTAATATCTTGTTCCTCTGACGTGGCGTCTTGTGACAGCAGAATTTTTCAAATGTTCAGGTGATGCAGAGTCATCAATTGTTTTATTACAGAATGAAATGTTAAATTCATCCCGTTACTTGGCCAGATTACCACAGCTCAGAATGATCAACACCCATCCGTGCCTTCACGGCAACATCAAGCAATTGTCCAGAGAAATGCGGTCGAATGTGTATAAGCTTCCCCACCCCACACAGCTTGGTTCGCTTGGAGTGCTGAATTACAGTACCTGCTGTCAGATCACAGAGATTCACCAGCAACCAGGCAATCAGTGGTGTCATCCCTACACACACATGGGTACACAGATGTATCCACACAAACACACACAAGCAAATAGTGATTGATGCAGAAGACAAATGTAACAAACTAACACAAATGTACTGACTGTTTCAATGAAACTACTGAACGACAGCAGGATGGATAAGTGAAGTGACCCTTACTATACCTCCATCAAGCAAACCAACTTACTGACTGACTGGCAAATTAATTAACCATCCAACAATTGAACTAACCAACCGACCAACAAACTTAGAGAATAACTAATCAACCAATCAACAAACAGTCCAACTGACTGAGCGAATTATTGACTGACAATCTTTAGACCTACCTGCATCAAACTTCCCGAATGTCCCAACTCCTCCACAGTTTTCTATCCTGCAAGTGTTTTAACGTCCCAGCATCTCCTCAGTGGTCCAACGTTCCAATTCCTGAATGTTCTAATGTTCCAGCATCTCCACAGCGGTCCAGTGTTCCAGTGTGTGTCTGTGTGTGTGTCTGTATGCGTGTGTGTGTGTGAAGACGTGTTCAAGGCAACAGGGAACTCTCATTTCAGAAATCTTTTACTTGTTAGGGCGTTAAGAACCTTTCTGGGAACATTTTCTGACGGGTTTAACGAGTCCTTTTTTTCATTTTTTATTTCCTAGTGGAAAACATGTGAATTATCCTACATCTAAAGATTTCTGAAACCACGGTCATCATGATTGGGTCTTGTTATTTCGCCCAGTTGTCTTTAATGCACCATGAGACAGACAGGAAGGAGGACCATATTTTACCTGTTTGTCTGGCTTTGAGCAGAGCTGTATATTCCCACAGAAAAACACAGCTGGAGACCAGGAAATACTCTGTGTGTGTGTGTGTGTGTGTGTGTGTGTGTGTGTGTGTGTGTGTCCATAAGTGTATTGTTGGAAGATGTATTGGTGCACATTTAGCAGACATTGCAACCTGATATCATTGGAATACGTAACCCATTTCACGTAAATCTATGGCACGCAGTCTTACCCACTGCCCCATTTAGGGATAATAGATTTAGAGAGACAAGTAATGGCTTTACCCAAGGAGATGCAAAATGTAATGAATGCATTTTCACATTACAGTTAACATTAGATATCACACCACTTGAGTTAAGGTTAGGGTTGAGGTTAGGTATTACAGCACTGGGGTTAGGGTATTAGTTAAGGTTAGGTATTACAGCAGTGGGTTTAAGGTTAGGGTAACATTTTTGGGTATGGTTAGAAAAAAAGTAACTTGTAACATATTGTAATTACCTTGGTAACACTCTTTACAGGAAGTTCCTATTTGGATCAGTGGGTAGTGCGTCCGAGAAGGACACCGGTTTGAAACACAGCCTGCCAATCATAATAATTTATCTGGATTATTACTCCAATGTTACTTTAACGTACTATATCTCACGAATTTGGCTGTCAAAGATTTTCATAAAATACTTTACGTATTCCAGTGAAACCAGGTTGGACATTCACACAGACACCAACAGAATATCATTACTTTAACTCAAAATCAGACATTACAATTCACTTCAGAACCCAATTATATATATTTTTGAGTTGGGATGACCAGGAGGTGGCAAAGAATAGAGCTTGGATAGAAACATAGGGTTTGAAAATTGAATTAAGGTGTGGAGCAAGGTGACATGGCTGATCTTGGAAATATTGGATGTGGTATTCTGAATAAGTTGCTGATTTTTTATGCCACAATCTACCAACAGTGACGTGTAGTAGTCCAGGCGTATTGGGTTGAAATATATGTCATACTTTTAGTCATGGAACCATGTATGATTACATAAATCAAGAACAAGAAACAAATTAGCTCTGCCTGTAAAGTGCCTGTATGTAGCTTGGCTTTTCAAGTTTCCCCATCTGTTGCAGGTATGTTTTATATAGAAAATAAAATTACAAATTATACATGTTGGTATGAAAAAGGACTACATTTAATTATGCTCTTTACTGCCCTAGTCACAAAGCCATTTCCCCATTACACACACATTTAATTATAATGGTATGTTGTTGGGGCCAGATGTCTGAAACCTGAAAAATTGGTTCATTGTGATTTCCAGCTTTGGGGGTAGGTAGAGTTAAAAACAGACAATTGAGCATGGTGTTA
Source organism: Esox niger (assembly GCA_016801105.1). Lineage (NCBI taxonomy): Eukaryota > Metazoa > Chordata > Actinopteri > Esociformes > Esocidae > Esox > Esox niger. Next base: position 16,773 of record JACXGJ010001872.1, read on the forward strand.
GTATTGGAAATACTTTCTGGTTTAGGCTTTACCAGATACTTTTAGGTTAGGTTTAGGCATAGGTGTTAGGTTAGGTTTAGGCATAGGTGTTAGGTTAAGTTTAGGCATAGGTGTTAGGTTAGGTTAGGTTTAGGCATAGGTGTTAGGTTAGGTTAGGTTAGGTTTAGGCATAGGTGTTAGGTTAGGTTTAGGCATAGGTGTTAGGTTAGGTTAGGTTTAGGCATAGGTGTTAGGTTAGAGAGAGAAAAATAAACAGTACGAGACCCCATTCTCAGATGATGATGGAGGAGACTCCTCGTTAAAAAACTCATCAGCCAGAACACACAATAGATATCTGACTAGTTAATTAGCTGTTTTAGCCAGGAGTCCCATTTTCCTATTTCACCCACCCCACCTCTTTCTACCCATTTTCTCCCTATCTGCAAATCACCCACCTCTTTCTCTGTTATCTCAATCTCTCTCTCTCCTTGCCCATCCCCCTCTCTGTTTCTCATCTCTGTTTCTCTCTCATCTGGTTAATGTGAGTTACAGCCTACCAGTTAATGGTCGGTTGAAATGGAAGGGGTATATTTTGGTATGTTGTGGACATTGCTGTTGCTTACTGATGATAAAGCTAGTGTGGCAAATGGCATGACTGGCCCCCGACATGACTGGCCCACGGTATTTCTGGCCCACGGCAGATCTGGCCCACGGTAATTCTGGCCCATGGTAGCTATGATTGGCCTTGATGCATCGATGTTAAGAGTCAAGGCTGTAAAAGTCTGACACTGTTCCCTATTTTCGTCCTGCTGTGGCTAATAAAATAATCTGCCACCAGAATGTTTACAAGTGCCTCATTCAAACATTTCATATTTGAAAACTTCCAAATGTCCGTATATCTGTGATGCCTTGTTTAATAATGCCATAATATTCAGGCCTGGGGATGGTATTTGAACAGATTTTATTCATGTTGCCGCATTGCTATTTGCTCCACTTACAAACATCAAAGGGAAGCAAATTACATTGGTTTCTGTGACCAGTCTCCCCTCTCTATCTGTTTCTGTGTGCTGATGTGATCTACTGAGTCCTTGAGGAATCTCTTTAATCACTTCTCCATCTGGTTTCACTACCAGTGCGGCTGGTAATGAATCCTACAGATGTTGCACACATACACACACGCACTCGTGCACACACAGGTTGATTTTCCTGTCAGTTCGGTGGGGGCTGATTATAAAAACAATATTACAATTACTTTAGCGTAATCTTAACCCCAAGACAGGAAAGGCTTCGGTTCAAATTTAGGACTAGCTAAATGTCTTCACTTGGCATGATCACACACACAAGATTAAACACATAGATACGATAAATATACACAGATAGACACAGACACACCCACACACGGATTGTGTATAGACATTATGATTATTTCTAAAGAGATTTATTGATCATTATATAACGGCTCAGGATTTAAAATTTTGCATCCAGTATTTACTTAATGACTCCTACAGATGTTGTACACAGACAGCCATGCAAGCACCCACACACATACACTCCCACACAGACACACACACACACACACACACACACAGACACACATAAACCCCCACACAGACACACACACACTGACGTCCACGCATATACTCACATTTATAAGCATACAAGCATACATACAGACATCATAACCTTCATAACATCTGTAGTGGGCTCTGTTTTACAAAAATATTACGGCTATACAGCCGTATATACAAAGAAAATGATACCAATACTCAGAATTCTGAGGTAAAGAAATCCATCTGAACCAGTACACGCTTGCATAGGTTCCCTGAAGGATCTGGTACTGAGTGAATTGCCTTGCAGCATACAGTTTGTATAGGAGGTCAATAACTGCCTTAAGCATTTTCTATTTTTTTACTGTGATTTTTTTGTTACTGTGAAATACAGTGGTGTGTTTTGGGCACTATGTCTTGCTGCAAAGTGAGCTTCCATCCCAGTGTTCGCTTTCTCGCTGTGGGCTACAGGTTTTCCTCTGCAACCTTTCCGGACAGTGTTCCATTAATTATTGTCCTCCTGACAAACAGCCCAGCCCACGACGAGGAAACACATACCCATAACAAAATGTTTTGACTGCCATTCTTTACAGTAAGTGAAATTATTTGGATTGGGTTTGCGCCAAACGCAAATCAATTTCATGGCCACTTAGGGTTCTTTATGAGAACTGTGGGTCAGCAGAAGAGGGGGACGTTTAATTATCCAGGATAAAGCTATTAAAATGGTAACATAAACCTCTTGACTGGACACACACACCACATTTTTGTCTGTCCTTGTAGAGACCAGAAAACCATAAATCCATGTTCCCTAATCCTAAACCCAAACCTTAACTGAAACCGTAACATGTTCATTAGTATGGCAGAATACCATAGTATGTATAGAATACTTTCAAGTCTGACGTGTGTTTCAGGCTTGTGATGTCCATACTTTATTTACTGTACATATTTAGGCTTTCACTGGTGTTTCACAATTTATTAAAGATGTCATCTTAAAACAGGAATATAAAAAACTTGAGTCAGTATAAAAGGTGTTTATATCTGACATATGTGGTATAACATATCCTCAGTAACATATACTGAATATTCTCGGCTATTTGTTGATTCAGCATGGAGTGATGGGTGTCATCTTGTACACAAGCTAAAGCTTGTCTGTTATCAGACCTATCTGTTATTATCCAGACATAATAAAAACATTGCAAAAGGTAGATAATGTTATGGGGAGAATAAATAAACCAACTCCAACCCAAATGCTATTGAAAACGCCTTTGATAAGTTCCCAGTGTTTTTGGGAATAGATGGCACACCATGACATTTCAACACAGATATCTCATTGAACTACTACTACTGAGGAATGCAGCGACAAGTCTTTTGTGAGAGAAGTACATCTGAAAGGTCTGAAGTCTTTATCGCAGTGTGGCAGCCCTGTTTTCTCTCGCCCTTCCTCCTCTTTGAATGATGAAACTAACAGCTAACATTAATCAAACTTGCATTCTGTGGAGCCTGACAGAGCTGCTAGAGGATCTAGATTTTGCAGATGATTTGGCATTACTCCTTATACACACAAATCTCACAAACTGGAAACAATAGCTCCTTTGATCAAGATCAATCCCCAAAAATCAGAAGCCATCTAGACTTTTTTTGTCTACATATTTGAATACATGGATGTCTGAGCTAAAAGGTTACTCCCTTTAACAACTCACACAAAACCTTTAAAATTACACACACACACACACACACACACACACAGGCAAGAATACACCCCAACCACTCACCTCTTACTTCCTCTTCGACATTTTTGGCTGACGTTCTCTGGCAGCATCTAGTCAACCTGTTTGATCGTCTGGCCAATGACAACATCAGCTACCTGGACGGAAGACCATGCATCCCTATAGGTTAAGGCCAAATCAAATGAGGCCTCCCCTATAGGCCTGCAAGGAAATTACATTGGGCCTTCCCTACAAACATGCATGGAAATGTAATAAATCACAATTTCTCGAGAAATGTAATATATCTTGGTTAAGAGCCGTGGTGTAAGTCTTATTCCAATCAACCACCAGATTTTAAAGTTCACCGATCACCTTTTTTCACAACACCCATGCTGGCAACTGTGCACGTGTCTTAAATCCTCACATGGATCCTACACAGACTGAACCTCCCAGGTGGCTGTCAGTCAGTTGGGTACAGCCGGCCTGGTGTGTCGTGGTCATTGTGAGCGTCATACTGTCCTCTGCTGGATCACAGCCGCTCCAGCATCTCAGAAACCCACATACAAAGACCGGCAGGACTTTACATTGGGGATCAGAAGAGCTGCTCTGATGGCAATGTTAAGGTTTTACCGGTAATACTGCTGCTACTGCTACACTGCACACAGGCGGTACCCTGCTAGGATGTTTTGAGACCACAAAGCATTTTAATTAAAGCTGTTTTCCCTAATCCTAAAAGCCCTAATTATAACCATAAACCTAATCCGTACCTTAACCCCAAGCCTAAAATGTCATTTTTAACAGGACGGATAGGACCGGCAATATATCCTAACTATTTTTGATTTTAACATAGGTTACTTAACTTTTAAGGATGTCTGGTTCTCATTAGTATAGAAATCCATGTACACAGATAGACAGAAAGGTTGTTTCTAGGGCCCTCGTCTTCTGTCAGGTAGAGGGCTGTGTTTTGCCTCTGCAGAGTTTTAACACTTGGTGCTTTAGGTCACGGACATGTACTGGATTTGTGTACTGTTGGTGCATCCATCTTCAAAACCTTATGTGTTTTCTGGTGGTTTTGCTCTGCTAGACTGTGGCGCTCTGGTGAAGACAGGGACCTTGAACCCAGTGGAAAGTTAAATAGTGTGTTTCAGATAAAATACTCTGTTTCTGCATTAATTTACAGATATAACTGCTGCTGAAAGGGATTTCACCCAGTACAATCTGAGGAATGTTTAGCTTCACTTTACCCAGCAATAAAGGTTTCCTGGTTCCAATTATAATGCATGTGTACAAGACCTATCAAGGTCACAGCCTTGTTTCTTGTGTACTGAAGCAAATCTCCTAATTCACCTGGCCCTGTAAGAAACTAGGATGAAGTGTGTGAAATCTGCACTGTCATTAGTATGGATTTCCCGAGCTATAAGGAGAAAGAATCGATTTCACGCAGGCGCCGATTTACACCACCCTGGTAAGTGCCTAGTGGTTGCTCCAATAGCCGTTGCATCTTGCTGTGATGTTCTTAGGTGGATTCATAGCTGAAAATAAGAACAAATAGTAAAACGTTTTGGAGAAATGATCGAAGAAAATGTTCTCTTGGTGTCAGTGGAACGCCATCACTGATGGAGTCCGCAGGCAGTTGGAGGGTATCTGTGCCACTCAAAGGCAGGGGGGATCAGTGACTGTTGTCAATTTTGTACAGTCACTTACGGGACTTGAACATATCCCTGCACAGTTTGGCTAATTCTGGAGGATTTAGGATTCTGATAACAAAGTACTTAGAAATTAACTTCTTCATCCACTTATCCGTTGGTCGGGTCACAGGGGCAGCAGCTCCAGCAGGGGACCCCAAACTTCCCTTACCCAAGCTAAATTTGCCAGCTCTGACTTGGAGATTCCCTGGCCAGTGTCAAAATATAATCTCTCCACCTGGTCCTGGGCCTACCACAAGGCCTCCTCCCAGCTGGACGTGCCTGGAACACCTCCCTAGGGAGACATCCTGACCAGATGCCTGAACCACTTCAACTGGCTCCTTTCAATGCAAATCGCATTGCCACCCTTCTTAGAAAACTAATTTCAGCCACTTGTACCCGCGATCTAGTTCTTTGGGTCATGACCCGAAAGAAATGGATTACAAATGTAACTGACATTAAAATGTATTTCCATATGTTCTGAAGTACCGCAGAACCCACTCCTACTTATTGACGATACAGAAAGAAAAGTTCACAAGATTTCTGAAGTAAAAACTAGGGGCAAATATATATATATATATATATATAACTTAAATCCAGATTAATCTAAGTTCTGAGGGCTGATGTTATTGCAATCATGTTATGCAATCCAACACTTTCAGGGTATTGTTGTGTAGACTCAAAAAGTGACTTCTGAAATATCTCTGGAACTCCCCCTGTTTTTTCACCATCAAAGATGTCCGTTCCGTCGGCTTGCTTTGGCATCTGTTATGTTTGCTCTTGTCTTTGTCAATATGGCATCTCATATTCTGACAGCCAACCAGAACTTTCTTCATTGTTTACCTCTCTTTAACTCTTCAGCATTTAAAATGTTCTTCAGAATTCTGTTCTTATTGGTAAATCATTGGGAAGTTCTCAAATGATTTAATCTTTTTTAAATAACACAGGTCACACAAAGCGCATAGACAAAACTATTGAGTACTAAATAACATATATCAAAGTTAATTTGGAATAGAGTAATGCTTATTTATACATTGTCAATTATTAAGTGGTGGGTGAAGTATGAAATAGGGTATGTGAAATGTATGGTAGTTCTGTATGTCACACCATAAACCCAAGGCTTTGTACACACAAATGAACACGGAACAAATTACTATTTAATGACACCAGAACTTTTAGGACATCATTTCAGACTGAGATGGATGAATTCCAGTAAACCAGTCCTTTTCACTAAGACAAAGTATCACTGGCCAGCTAAGCTTGGTACAAATTCTACTCACTCTGACCCAGGTTTCCCCTCTCCTGAAGACATTACAATCATCCCTGAAATAGTTAATTAATACATATTTAGTAAAGTGTGTTAGAGTTCCTGTGTGTGTTTTAATCTCTCTTTAACCAGGGCCTCCAGAGAGAAGAGGTGTGTGTCACAGTCTTCAGGGAGGAAGGTCCTCAGAGCTTCGGCCAATGAGAAAAGATATTCAGTATTCCTTCCGCTTGGTCCAACGGCATCAACAATCTGATTGGCTATCAGCTCCAGGGGGGCAGGGCCCAGGTAGTTAGGGTTGTCATTAGAGCCGATGTATAGCAAAGCCTGGCTGGGGTCCTGGGATGTGTCAGGGTGTGTTGTGGGGGACACAGAATTTCGGGGGTGGAAGCTCACAGTGATGACACGGTAACCACCCTTCTCCCGGTAGTCAAGGTAGCACTTCACTTCCTTCTCTCGGCCAGTTGGCAGCTTGTAAGCCACACCCCAGACACAACCCTGATTAAGACAGAGTACAAGCAAGCGAGAAAGAGAATAAAAGGAGACCAATCATTGTCACTATAGGGACATGCAAGGAGACATTGCACAGTACACACCCACACCCGTGAAAGGAGACAGTAAACAGTACACACAGGTGTAAATACATCAGAGCTCACCTCTGGGTCTTCAACCAGAGTCACAACTCGACCAGGCTGGAAAAATAAACAAGTCAGAGATTGTAATGATATAGAGAAGAATCGTGAGGGGTTAGGCCTTTTTGAAATCTAATAGGACGTTGGAACATGTAGAGATGAACAACGTTTAGCCTCCAGTAGTCCAGAAGAAAATTACTCGACTAAAGTAGATAAGCCTTGTAATTACTGTTGATGTCTGTATCCTTCTAGTTATGGAGTCGATATCGCCACTAGCCAACAAATACCAAAAATATACCAAATAATTATAATCTCCAGACATTTTCTACTACGACAACGAGCGCGCACGCACGCAGAAAAACATACGGGAAAGGCAAAATTAGACAGACACCTCTCACCTTGCCTGGTACTCCCCTGTGGTCGGTGCTTCCTTGCCAGAATCGTCGGCTGAAGCCTGTGATGTAGCCAACCCGCTTTTCCTCATATGGAAAATCGACCTTCCAGATCAGAGAGCCATAGCCGAACACCCACATACCTCCTTTTCCACTTGACTGGACAAATCTGTCTGACTCGGTACGGAATCTAACTCAGATAGTGCCGTCCGACTTCTGTCATTTAACAATATATAAGTTAGACTTCAACCATATTTTCTGTTAAGAACAGTGAGTGCTAAATTGACCAAGGAATCTCAAGGACTTGTCACGTGACTAGCCACTTCGGTTCTGCCAACAACATAGAAAAGGATAGATGCCCCCAGAGGAAACAAGGCAGATTTAGCATTAACCATCCTTCAGCAGGGCTATTCAATGACGTTGATTGATTCTGACGTTCTAACGGTTTCATGTGTTATGTGGGTATTATATGTGTTATTTTCGAAATTATAAATAAAACGTTTTCACAACACTGACATGTTTATTTGAGTCTCGCCTTAACAAAAACATATGTGTTCGACCTTCCGTGCGTTGCGTCACCTCCCCCAACTTCACTCTTTAGCTTCCGCCGGCTTCCACCAGTCGGCCACTTTCGGCTTACTACTCGAATGAGCGCAAATGGTCATTATTTATAATGCAAGGTAATTTGTAGAGCAGTCAGTCGGCATTCTTCTGCAGTTATTCTTATCCCCCGGACAGGGGAAATAATGGTTCAGTTGTATATATCTACATGACTTAACTGTAAAGAGAAAAACACTTTTTAAAGAAAAACAACAATTCCCAGAATTCTCTGTTTAAAGCTAACCGTAAACAGATAGCGGAAACAAAAGAGAGCCACAAGCTACAAATACACACCCTAGGCGATCTACTCAGGGAACTAAAATACCTTGAGCAATACCATTAAAGTCGACACCTTAGGAAAGACTACGTTGACGAGTACTACAGGGCATTTGACTAAGTTGGTCACCATGGCACTGAAAAGAATACAGAAGGTAATATTACTAGTTAGCATTCTGGTGGGTAGAACTAGAAGTGTTATGTATGGTGGTAGCTACGTAGCATGCTATCTTTGGGTAACTTCGTTAGCTGGGTAACCAATGTTAACTTTGCCAAAACGAACATCATTTATCGGACCTGTTTTGTTAACATTATTTAGTTAATTGTTAGTTTGGTGGTTGGTTGAAATTGGTGTGCTGGCGATTAAATAGGTGTTAAATAATCAAAGACCGGTAACGTTAGCTAGTTAGCCATTTCAGTCGAAGGAGCTCACTACATATCTAGCCAGCAGCAGATCCGACCTTGCACTCACTGCTGTAGTACATCTGCATTAAGGCCGGATAGTGCTAACCTTTTGTTTAGGGCAAAGCGTCATATGGTTTAGAAAACTTGCCTCAAAACAGGAATAGTCCACATGCCTCAGGAATTTTCTCCATATTTATAATCAGATATTTTATTATCGACATCATTATTTGTGAATCGTTTTGTAGGTGAAGACAGAAATAAGTGAACTTAAGAAAGGTGTTTGGACTTACAAAAACCCGTATCCGGTCAACAAAGACGTGTATATTATGGATAGAATCTGTTTACCAGCTGTTGAATTTAATGTTACCCATGGTGTCAACAAACCTGTTCAAAACAATTTTCCCCCCAGGGAGCAACCCCTCAAATGCGTTCAGATAATTCCGGGCCATTGGTGGCAGCACTGAACCCGTTCAGTAAGATATGTTATACATTTGAGTGTGACTGGATTGAGGTACATTTTCCAATCTGTGTTTTATGCAGTCCTAAACGTAAGGCTTGTACTGTCCAACCTCAATGCAGATGTACGTATAGCAAGTGCAAGTCTGAGCAAGTCGTATCTGCTGGTGTACTGTAAAAATATTTACAGTACATCTGACCTAGTTAACAATAACAAAGAATGCCTTTCAGTTTCACCTGTAATCCTTATCACTACTACTCTTCCATCTTGTTTTGTCACTTAGGAGCTTCACGACCTGCAGAGAGATCCACCTGCACAGTGTTCCGCTGGGCCCGTGGGAGAGGACTGTAAGTTCAGACGAAGGACTGTGGGGGGGTAATGTAAACAACGTGTATACTTGTTGGAGAGGGAAGAGGGCTGGTTTTACACCTTGAAGAGGGTAAAGGGCCAGTTGTTAACCTGGAAGAGGGGAATGGGCTGGCTGTTTACCTGGTGAATGGGGCCCTATGGTGATGTACTTTAATCTAATTTAAGTCTGGTCCTTTTCTTTCAGTGTTCCATTGGCAAGCAACAATAATGGGGCCTGTAAGTATGAGCTGGGATCCATGTGGTTTAATGAGTGTAACACTGGTCAGCTGAATAATGAGACTGGATGTAGATGTATATCTTCCTGTTCCTCCTAGGGTGACAGCCCGTACCAAAGTGGGGTCTTCTTTCTCACAATCCACTTCCCCACTGACTATCCATTCAAGCCTCCAAAGGTAACATTTATGTTTGTCTATAGGCCCAGTCACTCGTGTCCAAAACAACCTAGTGTCTTAATACAGGCAGGTGAGACAACCATTTATACCAGTCATATTAAGTTGGTCGGGGACTACCTTAAAGTGAAAGCTGGTGCCAGGACACAGTGGAGCTTTGACTGGCCTTAGCGAGAGTCGCTGTCCTGTAAGGGTGGGACAACCAAACGACTAAAGCTGACGTGATGAATTTTGGTTTGGATTTAGGGTTGTAGCACAGGCTGAATCTAGGGAGGTGCCATCTTAGTTGTCAGCTTCAAGTGGGAGGAGTAGCAGTTGATTGGTGGAAATCATTTCCTCGTTATACTGTCTGCAAGTTCTATGGATAAACAGCAAGTTACCATTTTTCTACAGGTAACGTTCACAACTAAGAGTGGTTCTCATGGATAAACAGCACATGACCATCTTTCTACAGGTAGCGTTCACAACAAAGATCTATCATCCGAACATCAACAGTAATGGAAGCATCTGCCTGGACATCCTGCGATCCCAGTGGTCCCCGGCACTGACTGTGTCAAAGGGTAAGGTCAAGGCGTTTGTGCGTAACAACGCGATCAACCTTTCTTACAGCAGTGGAATGTGGATGGACATCGTTTCATTTCATCTGTAATTGTTTTGTCCCAGTTCTCTTGTCCATATGTTCGTTGCTTTGTGACCCAAACCCGGATGACCCACTGGTTCCGGACATAGCGCAGATCTACAAACTAGACAAGGAGAAGTGAGTATATTGTATGAAGCTGGGAGTATATTGTTACTGCATGGTGCAGGGATTTTTTGTTGTTGTATAAAGCAGGGAGTTTTATTGTTACTGGGTTAAGGTTTTCCAAAAGTGTAGAAGGGAAAGTTTGTAAATGTCAGAAGCCCAGGAGTAAAGTGTGGATCTACTTCACAAATTATTTGAATAATGGAGCACTAGTGCATTGCACATTCCATAGCAATTGACAAATGGTTCACATTGTTTCTGTTTGTGATTCTGTGCTCAACAGATATAACAGGCTAGCAAGAGATTGGACCCAGAAGTATGCAATGTAAAGCCCGCCTGGAGAGATTTTTTTTTTAAGTCATGAAGCACTGTACATTCTAGAAAACCGAAAGTAAATGTAGGTAATATGGAAAACATTGTATCATCCAATTCCATGTATTATAGATTGTGTAGTGTTTTGACGGGGTATACACTACACATATGTACATTATGGGTTATTGGGGGGACTGATATTGGGGGACGATAACGGTACATTGTTGTTACCCCATTTCCTGGTTTGCGCTAGGTTCAACAAGACAACATTAAGACAATATTTAGACTGCATACTTCCAAGAGGACCCTTTCTAATAAACATTATTGGGATCAGCACTATTGGTGGTTTTAACAGAATTTGCATTGAAAAGGAGACCAATGGTCCGGAATAAAACCCATTTACTTGCTGTATATAATTAATTGAAATAAATCAAAATTGATAGATTGGCAGTAAATAAATTATGCTATGTCCTTGCTGAATAGATATATATATATATATATACTCACCCTGATGGCATACCTTCCATGACACTGCCCTCAATTCATTTTCAGTCATACTGAACGCGGATTCTCGTCCCTTGTTAAATTTTAGCGCAGACTTAATGAGATATTAGAATTCCTGTTGTCTTAACCATGTGTTGTTGAACCTAGGTTTGGCACTTTTATTTCTCGTCTCCTGTGTAGAAGATGAAGTAATCAGAATACTGTAGCCCACGGTGACTGTGTTGAAGTCATCAGAATACTGTAGCTATGTTAGTCTGACCCTTTAATTGACAGTTCTGGCTGGCTGTCTGTCATAGAGGGACATTTAGGAATCAAAACTTTTACTGTATTTTTGTTCATTCTAATGTTTTTTTATGTTGATTATTATTCATTTTTTTAAGTATCAACAATTCTGGCGCTACTTTTATTGTTTTTGCATTAAGTCATACGAACATGTAAAACTATCATTAAAAATATTTATGTACATTCTCTGCAAATAACGGATTTGGGGTCTTGAATTATGGAAAATATGTGTATAATTAAATAACTAATAATAGAAATGTGGAAATTGTCCAGAGGAAAGTATGTCACTAGGTGAACTCAACGTGCTCCGTGGAATAATAGGCTGATGATCGCAGTGAGTTGAAATTATTCATCTGCTGACTGCTTTGCCTTTCCTCTGGCTCTAACGGCCAATTCCTGAGAGACACTCCAAGGGGGAAGACAAAAGAATGCTGGAGTGGGACATTCAGATAAACATGATTTGTTCAAGATGTTTGGGTACTGGTGGGGACAGGTCTCTACCAGTGTGGTATATCAACTAGAGCTGAAAGGTTATACAACTGGAATTGCAGATGTTATGAAGTGAGCTGAAGTAGAGGGACTGGAATTTGTGTCTGGCGTGGTGTAATTAGCAAGGGCCTGTTTACCAGAGAGTTAAGTTCACAGTGGCCAGTATTGAAGGGTAAACAGAAAAGGTCGTCAAAACAACTCTGACCCAATAAGTTGGTGGAAATCGAGAGGCAGTAAGGTTGAGGTAGACTCTAAAGCACAACGTTTTAATCTTTTTTCTTGGGTATTACTGAGTAGTTTAATGTTTTTATTTATTACAAAGTTAATTTAAAGCTTTTTTGTAGGTTGGACAACTTGTTGTTCAGTGAGTGGGACACTTAAAAACACACGTTTGTGTCATTGGTATATAGATGGAGGAGGGAGTTAACAGCAGCAATCGCCACATTATTAATATTCACAGTAACTATACAGAGCATAAGGTTGGCCTGTTAATCACTCATTGAAAAACGCCCAGAACTACATAACTACAGTAGACAGCAGGCCCTCAGATTTTACACAGTGTACATGATCCGAGAAAATATTTTTAAACTGGGCTAGTCAATCTTCTGAGATCCCTTGTTGGCTGGGTCGGTTAATTATGATGATGCTTGACGGAATAGATGCTTTAGCCAAATCCATCAAACCGGAATATTGCCTGTGGTAGGGCTGAGATAACAGGCAGACACATTCAGATAACTGAACACAGATCACTTGTAAGCATCCAGATGTGGAGCTCCTACAACATCTCATTCACCTGTCCTAGCTGAAAGGAGACATGGAGGTTGCTCTGAGGCCAGGGTTGCCAGAGTTTAGTGAATCACCTGCTGACTCAACAAAAACCCAGACAAATAAAAATATTCTATAAACAAACCCCTCTGGCAACACGGTCTGAAGGACAACCTGGGAAGAACCTACAGAGAAAGGGCAATGCATGCAGTGGTTGTGGCATTTTAAAATGTATGGCCAGTGCTACCGAACTGATCCATGAAGTTTAGCTTGTCAAAGGTGATAGTAATCTGAAATGGTAGCGGTGCAGGTAGCTGAAAGGGGAACATATTTTTCCATGGTTTAATAAAAAATGTTGCCCATCCAGTAAAAATGCTTTATTCGACACCATCAAAACGACTGCCAACTACAAATCACCATGCATCCTAAATAAATACAACTCATTATTATATGTAAATCAGGTAATCAGATTGTAGGTCATTCGGCAACAGTATACATTTTCCCATTCATATCCTTTGCAACGCAGTATGTGCAAATCAGACACTTCATCCACCTGAATGCAAAATGTATTGAAAGGCAGTGACCAACATTGGCCGACACCTTAAAAAAACATATTTTCCGAACATGCCCGTCTCTGCTGAAGGCCTTAGCCAAGTAAAATGAATGTAATTATTTTCGATTCAAATTCCTTTAATTCTTGATATGGTTTAATTTATTTAAAGAACAACTGTGATCAACAACACAGTAATTTTGAATTAAATGTAGATGTATGTTTATATTCTAATGTCTAATGAAAATGCTGCAATGAATTCGAAACTATGTAAACACCACTACCATGACCTTCTCCCAGAATGCAGCGGGATGTTGAAGGCGCCTTATCCGTGAATTATGCTGCATGGCAGGGGCAGATAAGTCAACCACGGACAGTTCTTTAGTTAGCTTTAGCTTGTTGTTTTATTTCAGGTATACTGTAGCTGTCTAGTTTACTCATCCAGAAATGGCGCCCTTTGGTCTTATGTCTGCTGGCGTTAGTTTTTTGGCCAAGTCCTTTGGTCTCTTTTCCAACGTATCCAGTCTGACACGGTAGGGTAGAAAGACATTCCTATTGTAAAAATTGCTTGCTAGCTATGTAGCCAGGCAGCTGGTTGTGCGTGATCAGCTACGCTGCACAGTTTTCCTTCTTTTTATTGTCAAGTTCAAGATGCCAATTCAGTAAAAACGTTGTATTTCCTGATTTCGCGTGGGTGTTTTGTCTAAGCGTGAGTTAGCAAGTGTCACGGTAGTGTAGTAATTTGCTTAACTTGTACTACACTCCTGTGTGTTTTCTGGGAAACTGGAGTTTTGTAACCTTTTGGATCTAGGGCTGCATGCAGATCATATCTTAAAGGGTTTAATTAGCTTACCCAAATGTAAAACGATGCCTGCACCCCTACACCAGACCAACTCTTTATACTTCTGCTAGACAACATATAAAATATTGATAACATATTTTTTTACAATTGCATTTCATCAGACATTTTATGGGGGTGACATGAATTGGATCCATGATGATGGCTTTGTGTTGCAGGTGTGTCAGTGTGCTCCCTGCTGTAAAGACTTTCAGCACCACTGTGGGTGCACCCCCAAAGAGGCCCCTAAACGGATACATGAGATTCCTGAAACAGCAACAACCTCTCATTGTCAAGCAGTTTCCAGGTGACTGGTGACTAGCCGTTTTACTGCACGATGATGGCTGTTGTACATTATCTTCATTCCTAACGGAGTTGATGTTAAAACGTGTTTCAGATGTGAGTGCTGTTGATGTGGTCAGGAAGGTTGCACAGCAGTGGAGAGCACTGTCACCGGAACAGAAACAGGTAGTGTCCTCCATGCATTTTAATAAATACATGGGACATTCAAAAATACTTCATATATTCAATAGCAATTCTTCTGACATTAAAGTAAACAGAATAATATGAAGCCAATTTTCGGACTAATGATCCCACAGAAAAAATCAGTCTCTTGCTAGCTTAATAACTTAATATGGGAAGGGAAAAATGCATCCACCCAAATGACACTCTCCTCCTTGCTATGTAGGGATTAAGTATTTATACAAGATTAAATATTTTAGACAAAGAAGAAATTAGGCTGGGAAAGTTAACAATTAAACTATCTAGTATTAACACAACTAGCTGATTTGGATTGGAGCTAGCCAGCTAGTCATTGTAACAAATGTATGATCATCACTGCACTCGAAATAACCTATTTTTAGACTTTTATATAAATCTGTTTTGTTGCATGAAATTGAAAAAGTCAACAGATGTATCGAATTCCTATTAAAGTGGTCAACATGAAATCAGTTCCACAGTAAGGCTTCCACAGTAATCTTCCACAGGTCTTCACACATCAAAATTGGGCTTCCTAAGTAATTGTAGCGTAAGATATCCAGGGGCCTTCTTATACCTCTGAAAATAACATAGCCAGCTAGCATTAGCACACGTCATACCTACATTCATCACCCATATTGTTCCCTACTGAGAAATTGTGTACTTGTGGTCAACTAGCTCAGTGCATGTTTTCTTTCCCCTCAGCCCTTTGAACAGGAGTCAGTGGTGGCCAGAGCACAGTTCAAGGTGGATCTGCAGAGATTCAAGGCCCAGCTCACCCCAGCGCAGTCTGCTGCTCTGAAAGAGGAGAGGCGACAGCGGCTGGCCAGGAGGAAAGCCATCCGCAAGAAGAGGGTGAGATGAGCTACATCGTGATGAGCTGGGGCGCAGGGGGGTGCTGGACACATTTTAGAGAGTGGCTCTGGAAATCAAACCCTCTATCCTGTTGCAGTGGTAGGCAAATATAAACAAAGACTTAGTTCAATTATGTAAATCTGCTTTTATGAATCCCAGGTATGTCACACATTAATTACACAAGTATTATCTCTTTAAGGAACATGACATGCAGTAAATGATGCTTTGCAGTGCCCATGTTGGGAGTCTAAAGGCTTTATGATGCTTTCACAAGAACAACATAATTTTAAGAGGGATGCTTTTTTTTTATGCAACCGTTTGATTGTAGTAATTGTTGTCACTATAGTGGTTGTAGTTATAGTGGTGTTGCCAGTAGTGATTGTGGAATTTAGTTTAAAAAGTGAGGAGTCATTAAAAAGAAGTTTTCCTCATTAATCTTATTATTTTCTACATGAATTCTCTATATTCCTCATTAATATTATAAATATCACATGAAATGTTTTCCTATATGTCTGTGCTTTTCACTCACCTGTCTTCCTGACTTCTGTCTATCAACTGCAGGAGCTAAACAATCTGGGCAAACCCAAACGTCCCCGATCTCCATTCAATATCTACATGGCAGAACACTTTGAGGAGTCTAAAGGGACCACAACAACGGTTAGTTTTGACCCCTTAGACATCACCAGGTGGGTTTGGATGGACCCCATAGACCCCATCACCAGGTGGGTTAGGATTGACCCCATAGACCCCATCACCAGGTGGGTTAGGATTGACCCCATAGACCCCATCACCAGGTGGGTTAGGATGGACCCCATAGACCCCATCACCAGGTGGGTTATAATTAACCCCACGCAGGTTAGCATTGACTGCATTTAGATCAAAAGGCATTTAGGTTCCGAGACAGTAGATGAAAATATTTAGTTCTCTGAAGTAACATTACGTATCAACCGTCTGTAATGCACTTATGGGTAGTGCTGTTAAATGCAACAATAAATTTAATGTAAAATCGCAATGATTTTTTCCACAATATTGTATTGATATAATCAATGTTTATTTATTTATTATGATGTTGACAGCCGTCTTTTAAATGACTGTATTGCTGAATGGGCGTGTTTCTTTAACAATAATAGTTGTGTATTTGTCACAAAATGTACCTGATAATAGCCTGTTACTGTATTCCCATTGATATCATAGTTAATAAGAAAGCAGGAAAGGGTATTTTTTTGTTTTATTAATTTCCTTAACTACAAACGGTAGCACAAAAATAGCCATACATTTTTACGTTAGAATAGATCGTTTCTGTGTTGTTTGGTGATTCGAGGTTAGAAAAATCCTTGCTCTTTGAAAGCGATAACGATGTCGGGGTGAGTAAGAAGTAAACTGTGGCTATAAGTTTTGTGTTGTCAATATTTTATGCTGTGAAATGTTGGTAATATCTTTTCGATGACAACAGCAACCCTGTCGTGATAACATGATAGCGAAGCACATCAGCTGTGAAGCTCAAATAGTTGCTTGATCAGTCTAGTAATGAACAGCGTTGCAGTAGCTGTGTAGCCGGCTGACTAGTTGGTTGTCTTCTCGCGTTTCTTCCGATTTCATTAAAATATTGAAAATGCCCTTGCTAACTAGACAACAAATAAAGTTGTCTGCCCACAAATGTTTCACTTGTGTAGCAACAAGCTGTCACTTTCACTAGCTAGTCAAGAAGCAGAATGTTGTGGTTCGTTGACGACGTTGTCACTTGTTCACGGTGCTGTACTGCATCTGCCAAAAGTTGTACACCAGATATTTCCCCTTATCATTTATAAAAACTCGTATGTCTTGAGATTTGCCTTACTTTATTATGATCACACATGATCTGCTGTACGGACCTAGTTTCACTGCTGGCTCAATCTCGTCGCAATATGTAATTTTATGCAAACTTAGACGTTCGTTCTTTCTGTTGATTGTTAATGGGAGAAAACACTTTATTGTTCCAAGTTAAATTAATGTATTTTCAAATTACATACGTGCTCTTCAAAACAAAGTTAACTTGTAATTGTAATTTGGCTTTTGTGCTATATGTTTGTTTGAAATGTGTGAGAAAATATAATTTATTTAGAGAATTTTCAGTAATCAACCGCCGCATTCTAGAATTATATTGGGGTCTGAAGTGGGTCTAAATTTAGAAGTTAGGGGTTCATTAGGAGTTGCTAATGGGGATTAGCTAAAGATTGTTTATAGTCTAATATTATTTGAAATTTTCCTTAGCACTTCAGTAAGTATTATGATTCAGTTGTGATATTCTGATGTACTGAATTGTAACATGTATTGTGATTAATAATGTATCGCAAGGTCCTTGCCAATACCCACCAGCTTGGCAGTCAGTGCCAAGGCCAGGAACCACTAGCTGGTTAGCAGGGCACTTAAGTCTGATTGCTCCAGTCTGTAATTGGCTCTCCATAAGGGTGTCTGCTAAATTAATCCAATGTAAAATTACCTGGACAGATATTTCCACCATAATGATGTTGAACCACTGTTCCCTGTTGATCTTCAGGGAAAGTTGAAGATGTTACGGGAAGACTGGGACAAACTGTCCACTTCAGAGAAACAAGTAGGTCTGATCAAAATGGTGCTGTTTTGTGATATATAGTCTGTATATCTATATATATCTATATATCTATCTATATATAGATATAGATATAGATAGATAGATATAAGATAGATAGATATAAGATAGATAGATATAAGATAGATAGATAGATATAAGATAGATAGATAGATATAAGATAGATAGATAGATATAAGATAGATAGATAGATAGATATAAGATAGATAGATATAGATATAGATAGATAGATATAATATCTATCTATCCATCTATCCATCTATCCATCCATCCATCCATCCATCCATCCATCCATCTATCCATCCATCCATATGGATATCTATCTATCCATCCATATGGATATCTATCTATCCATCCATCCATATGGATGTCTGTATGTCTGTCTGTCTGTCTGTCTGTCTGTCTGTCTGTCTGTCTGTCTGTCTGTCTGTCTGTGTCTATAGATAGAGAGATAGAGAGATATTAGGCCAAAAGCCATCTCTACGACCAGTGGAACTGTTTCAGGTGTATGGGCGAGTAGCGCTTCTGATTGTTGTTCCGGGTGTACACGCTAACAGACGTCTTGTTGGTGCTTTAGGTGTTCATCCATTTGTCCCAGGATGATAAGGTGCGCTACAAGAATGAGATAAAGTCCTGGGAGGAACACATGGTGGAGATTGGACGGGAAGACTTGATCAGACGGAAAGAGACCCGAAAGAAAACCACTCCAACTAAGAAGGCCACTGTAAAAGGCCAAAAGAAAAGTACAGTTGTTAAGAGTGGCAAGGCGGGAGCCGGACTGAAGTAAATGTTCCGTTTTTTTCAAGGCAACTTACCGTCCCAAATAAAAGTACTTTTGTATTTGTTTTTGTTATCCATTGTGCATACTCTTAGTGTAGTATGTACGCTTTTATCGCTTCAAAACTGTGACTGAAACTTAATGGCATTAGTTGGGGGAACAAAAAGGAAAATGTATTCCATAATAATTCGATTTTTCACCAAGGTTTATTGTAAACCATGTCATAAATCAGTATTGGTTCTGCTATGAAAAGACTCATCTTTTCGACTGGAGGAGTTATGTTGAAATTAAGTTCTCGCCCCATGCTGTACATACTGTCTCCATAGATTAAAGCTAGGCCATGGCTGGTCTTCTGGATTTTCTGTCCTTTAGAGAATAAGAATCCATTGTCTTAAAGATCCAGCTTCTGCGTCTGTCTTAATTTGCTTTTGTACAGAACTAGCTGCATTTTGTTCATCCCTACTTTTTCAGGCTGAATCTCCCCCTCCATGCTGCTCTGATTTATAATCCAGGTTTGCATAATATTTCTGAAATTTGGACAAACATTCCAGAAATATACGTATAACCTTGTATGGCCAAAGGAGGTAGAAAGTCAGTTATTGCAGTACATTTGATGGGCAGTAAAAAAAACTTTAAAGAAGAATAAAGACAAATATTGAAGATTTGTCCAAACTCATAAATTGCTGGAAGTAATGGTTGGACTCTTTTATACATTTAACTCTCCATCTAACAAGGGGGAGGATGTGAAAAGCACCTAAGTAAACATCGTATAGAGAATAAGCACATGCACAGAATGTGTTTTGCACACGGACAGAAGTTTCTGGATCTTTAACTAGAGAACTGCATATTCTCTAAGTCCGAGTAAAGCCAGATAGGCAGGTCCTCACTATTAGTACGCCTCCATTAAATACTGTATTGTCTTTGTTAACAGGGACTTCTTGTCTGAAGAACATAACTAGTGTTGACATTCTGATAACTTTGCTTGTAGGATGTATTATTTTCTACATCTGTAAAAGTTTGCTTTTGATTTGTGTCTAATTTTTACTCAATAAACCTTTAAAAACATTTTAATTTAAAAAAGTTTTATACCATGAAAACAAAGAAGGCAATAAGGGACATTTGACATTAACACTATGATTAAAACTATGTACAATATCTAGACATTGATGCTCGCAGTACAAAAAAGTGATCGGTTCAGTTGACAAATATTCTACAAATATACTATCTATCAATCCATCTAGTTGTCACTTAACAATTGTTTGCTCGTTTTAAACCATAGCCTGTTCGTTATGTTCTTTGGACAAATTGGTCTCTGTGATTTGGTTATTGTGACAGCACTGTTTCTATCTGAATGTTCTAAGCGCTTCAACGCGGCAGGACCCAACCTTGTCTATAAAGTAATGATGTTCTGTCCATTAAGTGATTGCTCCCGGACTTAAGGTTCCTGATTGGTCAGATGAAGGCTCCAACCCCTGAAGCAGAGCCTGAAAGTCAGGGGAGCAGACCAGCTTGTGTTTGACGTTTCCCAGGACGGTCATATCTCCAGTCAGGCCATCAGACACACGCACAGACACCAGTTGCTGGAGGAGAAATTGTCTGTTAGTTTCAGCCTAGATGAATTCACCATGTGATGCATAACTCTTAGCCCAACAGTGTTACAGGCCTATAAGGTTCTTAGAGCTAATCAGGAGCCCTTGACCATTAGGTTGTTCTTTAGCACTGACCAGGAGACTAGTTGACTGCTAGGTACCTGGAGAAAAGAGAAGGCTGCACCTCCTGACACATCCATAGTGATGTCACCCAGCAGCAGCTGCACCTTGCCGGACTTCCTGATCTGCAGTTTACCCAGAAATCCCTCTGAGAACTCTGACAGGATGGGAACGTCTTTACCACCAGGGTCCTGAGGAGAAACATGGCAGTTAGGAGAAATTACCCTTTTATCCACAACTTTTCTCATCAACTTTCTAAGCCAGTTGGTTTTGAAAAGGAGACAAGGCAAGGGGACCCAAATACTGATGGGACCGAAATGCTGTCTAGCAAGACCGAGGTCAAATATGGTGGTATCACTGCTCTCTCATCCAGTTAGTCGGATGTGAGGAAATACATTAGGACAGAACATGTGAACATGGACGTACTTGTGTTTTTATGTGTGAGAAGCGCTTGTCGTCGGACTTGGAGTCTTTCTTAGTATTCTCTGTGGCCGTGGTTGGCTGGCCATGGACGAGTGCACCAGTTGGCTGGCCGGGCATAGTATCAGGTAGCTGGATGAACAGCAACTCTTCTGCCTCTGAGACCATCAGCTGCTGGAAGAGCTCGGCCACAGAGGGCTGCCGTGGGCTCTGTCGACCTTGGCCTGGTCCACACTGAAGACCTGGTCCCCGTGGTCCAAAATGGGTCTGGCGCTGAGGGCTAACAGTGGTAGAAGCAGGAACTCTAAACACTGTTGGGTCACAGTAGGGCTCGTCTCTCTCTGTGTAACAACAAACGCAGCAATATCAGAAGTCCGGTAAACAGTTTGTACTGGCAGAAAAATGTGTTTCAGTGATGTTTATGTGCATGTGTGTACGTGGAGTTGTCGCCTCAGTTCTCAGAAAGTTGCCAGACTGATACAGTGGCAGTTGAGTGGGCCTGTTCTTGGCATCGTTTTTCAAACCGGGATCATCCAAAAACTACAAGAAAAAAATGACGTGAGGTTAATATATATTCATTTGTTTCAACCACACAGAACATGGTTGTGATTTTCATGGTTTTAGGTTGACTGGTCATTAAGGTTGTGACTGTTATAACGTTAGATTTACTGGTCGTTAGGGTTGTGATTAAATCCAAATGTGGTTGACTGGTCATTAAGGCTGTGACTGTTATAACGTTAGATTTACTGGTCGTTAGGGTTGTGATTAAATCCAAATGTGGTTGACTGGTCATTAAGGTTGTGACTGTTATAACGTTAGATTTACTGGTCGTTAGGGTTGTGATTAAATCCAAATGTGGTTGACTGGTCATTAAGGTTGTGACTGTTATAACGTTAGATGTACTGGTCTTTAGGGTTGTGATTAAATCCAAATGTGGTTGACTGGTCATTAAGGCTGCCGCAATACTTGCATCGTCTCGCTGAAGCTTTTGTAAAATCTCGTCCTCGTCTTCCTCTGAAGCATGTCTCTCCTTCTTTACACATTTAGCCAAAGGAGAGGAGCCAGAGTCACTCAGATCTGTCCCTCTCCATCCGCCTATTGACAACAGGACACAGTGGAATCAATGCTTTATAATGATCGTAACAGTGTATGAACTACATTGCTATATTTAAGATATCTGGAAGAGAGCTTCCATTTCACCTGGTTTCCTTATTGTATCCGCAGGTCCTTGTTCAAAGATGGAGTGAGACTGAATAGTCTGAGGGCGCTCTCTTCTTTTCCCTCGGCTCTCCCTGTGCCTTTCCTCCCTCTCCTTTCTCTCTTTTGGTGCTACATGGGCCTCTTCCTTTAACCTGGGGAAAGGATTCAATCTGAAACTGGATCCTTTATTCTAATACATCCTGGATGCTATGTAGCGTTTTAGAACCTCTCTTCAAGCCAGACACTCACTCATCTTTACTCTTCCTCACTGAATGAACATTCGGTATGAAAGATTTCTGTAATAGAAAGAAAATATGCATACATTATTTTGACCACATTGTTCCTTTCTAAGTAGGATGACTTAAATGCTTATGACCTCTGACACTGGACATGTGTATTAGCATGTGTTTCATCCCCCAACGTATTCACACTGTACAGTAATAACAAAAAAGCGTTTAAGGGCATTATCTGAGATAAATCTCTGTAAATGTAAACACCTCTTTGTCATGCCAATAAAGCTCCTCTGAATGTGAACTGAATTGATAAAGCCGTTCCCATCAGAAAGCCATGTACTTTACCTTTTTAAACCCCCCTAGAGTCAGGTCGCGCGAGCGTAAGGACGTCAGTCTGCCAGGCGGTGGTGTAGAGCTGAGCACCGTCCGACCTGGTACCACTCTGCCTGCAACAATCGGTTTGATACTAGAGGAGCCCGCCATTGAGTCACTACTAGGATCTGTCATTCTGCAAAATCATGGGCACTGCGGCTTTGTAACCAGACAGTATTACGGCGGTTAAGTCTCTACAAACGCTATATACCTGTGGTACAATCAGTAAAATTAGCTAAATTCCGGAATGATATCGGAACCGTTGTGAAGTCCATCGATTTTCAGTTACTTATACGTGACGAGTGTCTAAGTCAAGTAAATAGGTATACGGAATAGACTTAGCCTACAGTACAGTTGTAGCAGACCCCACTTTAAGCATGCATAACGGTATTAACACATTACTACTGAGTTAATACAGGGGTTAGGGTTAGCCCTAGCCTCCATTTTGTTCATAACGTCAGTGCGCTTCTGACTAACAACATAAAACGAACGACCGCCTATACGATACAACTTTATACATTGCAAATAATAACCCTGATAACTTGCTGTCAAACAGGCATTGGTCACGAAAAGCAGGGAGTTGCATTCAAGCTGACATTGTCACAAGTCGCAGGTTACATTATTGATATGAAGTAACTGACGTGAACCGTAAGTCTTGAGTAAATACAACCTGCGTGCACAGAATGCCTTCAACGCGTTGTGCCCCCATTACATGCCAATTACGATACTTCTGGCTTTTTCGATAGATCGACAATTATCTCTTATCCGGTGTCTAGTTGATCACATCATCGCGGTTTACTCGACTTCGTGTTATTGTTTATATTCTTCAAATGTTTCCGTTGTCTGAACACTAGGTGGCAGTGTTTATTCGGTCTCGCAGTCTGATAGAATCGCAGTCCGAAACTAAGTATAAATCTGATATTTTATTAAGCGTCTTAAATAAATGTTTCTAAAAACGGATACGTCTGTCATGCTTTTTATATCATTGCTTGCATTTACACGAGGGACATTGATACAGCATGCAACGTTAGTGTCAATAATAATGTATTTACAAAAGCCATGTACAAACCGTTTTAAGAATTCAGGTCTAATGAACAAATGCAAAAATATTAGATACAGATATGCCTCCACTGCTTAGGCGCGTGTGTTTCATTCTTTAATATATCAAAATACAAAATGAAACTTGTAACAGTAGTACATTATTATTATTACTTCAGTCTCTATCCTGCTGCGGTTCCCAGCAGGATAGAGTGTTCGAGTTGGCGATTATGAAGTCAGAAGGCTGACTGTAATTCTCATTGGCCAATAGAAACGGGTCTTTATGATCACACCTAAATCGGCTGCGGTATACATGAAGTCATTTTCGAAAGAACGCGCATTTAGTCTCAAGCAGATGTGGAGGGCGGCGCTCTTTACAGAGTGGGGAGTAACAAAGACTACTCTGGAGTGAAGTTTACTTCATTTGAAGAGGTCCTCAAGGAGTCTCTTACATACTACTACATTCATTCTCAGAGCATCGGGGAGGAATGGCCGTAAGTAGAAGTTAAGTTTAGAAGTGTTTTAACTCAGTGAGCAAGGCTGTGGCAAGTGAACGGTGTTATTCGGAAGCCATGGCCGCTCAGAGCGACTCATTGAGCGGATACCTGCATCAGTCAGACCCGGGCTCCAACAGCGAGCGCAGCAGCGACTCCCCACTGCCGATATCGGAGGATGACTCCAGCGGACCACCAGCCCCGGTTGACCCTGAGTGGACAGAAGAGAGATTCCGAGTAGACCGGAAAAAACTGGAGCTCATGCTGCTTGGTAAATTATTACTAGCATTCCAATGTAACAGGTCAAAGATGCCCGCTTGGTTCAGTGTAAAGGCAAGATGCCTTACCTTTAATCTGTGAACAGAAATTGTGATTTATTTTGCACCAACATAATGCTTTTTTTAGATGTCATCTTATATCAATGGTAATTGTTCAGAGTATTTACAGATCACGTGTTGATCTCATTAGTCTAAAGGTCAACGTGTCTTTTACTAAACACGTTGACCATGTCCTCAATGTGACTAATATCTGCTGGCCTACTATTCTGCACGTGCTCCCAGAAGTTTGGTTCTGAATAGTCTTGAAGGCTCATTCAGATGTTTTCATTCTTACCCTATAATCATATGCTTGTCTTCTGCTGGACTGTGAAGAAAAGGAATGTGTATAACATACCCTATATTCAACAGTGTGTTTATTCAAATTATAAGTTCAATATATAAGGTTGTGACCATTCAGGACTGTATGGAGTTTTTCTCTCTGTCTTTCCCTCCCTTTCTGTCTGGCTCGTTACTTGTAATGTCCTGCCCATGGACTTTAAAGAGGTCCTGGCTAAAGGAAGCTGCTGTCTGAGTGAAGCTACATTCCTAAGTGTGTCCTCATCGAGTGGGTGGATCTCCATTGGGACTAACTAGTCAATCTCACTTACAAATCACATTCCAGTTTGTTAAAATAACTGCCAAGTCAACACGATAAAGACATTTCCTTGTTTTAGTATGTTCTCCTAAATTATTACTGTCTGTCATTAATTCATGCCAACTTTCTCTTTACCCACAGTTTTCTTTCCCTTGAAAGGCCAATGATCAGATCAGTGATTTATGGGGCAAGAGCTATCTAAAGAACCATTCCGACACATACCAACACAAATATGCATGTTCCTTTTACAGCTTGATTTTTCCCTTAGCTGTGCAAGAAGCTCTTTTGAGGACATTTGCAGGTTATTGGCTCTTAAAGTTTACTTGCCAGTGGTCTGTTAATCCATTCTATCCATGGGGTTGTAGTTTTTGAAATTAGGATCCAATTTTCCATGTTATGGGAGTTTGGGAATATTTCATCACATAACCCTTGGAGTCCCTCCCAAAAACAAAAGAACTAAAAAGCCACTGGTACCTTCCCCTCGTTCCTACTCCTCCAATGGGTCCCAAAAAGGAGACAAGGTTTGAGGAGCAACCTCACCACCATACTCAGCGTTGTGTGAGTGATCCAGGTCTGTGTGTACATGCGTGTACCTGATGTCCTTGCAAAGATTGTGGAAACGGACAAATCTGTACACACAATGTTGGTTAGTTATTTTACGAGCCTTACTATGCCGTTAATGTCACTGTTCCACTGGCACTGTTGTGAAATGACGTACTTCGGCCGAATTTCGGAATTACATGGAAACGGTATTAAACAGGCATTGAGACAACATACAAATATTCTAACATCTGAATTGCAAAAAGATCTACCACACTGTTAGTATAGTTTAGATTTCCCTGAAAGAAAGTTTATGGATGAATATGCTTTAGTTACGACTGGGAAAAATGACAGCTCTTGCACCACTTTCATCCGATTTCATTTGAAGTGAAGCACTGTTTCTGTTATGTCTCTTATTCCCATCTGCAGATTCACATACAGTCACGTGAAAAAGTACTCCCACTGGAAAGTTATAGTTTTTAACATATTTGGACATATGGATATGTAATTTTCACTTTAACGCTATTGACAGATAACACTAACCAAATTAAGAAATAACATTGAAGATTATACTTTGCAATTATTTATTCATTCAGGCTCTTACACTGGCTAGGAGGAATATTTGCCCTCTCTTCTTTACAGTCCTGCTTCAACTTTGTCGTGTTGAGGGCTTTCTTTCATGCACGGACCACTTCAAGTCCCCTCACAGCATTTCGACAGGATTAAGATCTTGGCTTTGAATCTGCCATTCTATAACCCTTCTTTTTGAGCCATTCTGTCCCTGTTCCATTGTCCCTGTTCCGATGTCCTTGTTATAATGTTATAATGTCCCTGTTTATATTAATCATGATCTAACTATAGTTTAGAGTTAGGCTGTTCTTGACTGGATAAGATGTTATAAAGGTTGTATCTGAGTGATTATAGATTTGTGTACAATTACTGGTAATATATTATAATATATTATAGGCTATTCTTCTTAAAGTGCTGAGCACCCTTTGGAATGTATACTGGTCTTCATTTCAGAAAGCAAAAATATCACAGTTGTCAGCCTGATCTTGTTAGCTGATAATATTGTCTGGAGCAAAGAACACTACACATTTTCCAGTGACTGGCTGGTTTTGAGAAGTACTTGTAGTTGGTAATGTGTGATGTATTTAACTGGCGAGTGTTTGTGTCTTTGAAAGCTATTGGAGCATGCAGTGTGCCGTGCATTATGTAACCTTTCCATTACTGCCTGGTGAAGCTAGCAGCCTGACCTGCACAGGCGCTGCTGGAGAGAATGCTTCACAGCTGCACTTTGTTTCACTGTTACCAGGCAACAACGGATTCCCAGAGAGTTCTCTGTGAATCAATCAAACATCTGGATGTACCGCTGTTTATTTGTTTCTCCCCCATTAACAGTTCCGTTCCTTGTCTTCTGTTCTATACACCTAGATCTGCAGCTATTGTATCCATCTGTTATACCCAGGGGTTTTGAGTGCTTAACTCACCTTCATTGTTCTGCAAATGAAATCCTTGTCAATGTTTTTATGTCCTGTTGGTCCAACACAGCTTTGATTCCCACTGTGTCTCTGGCGGAGAGACCCTAGATGCTAATTGCTCTCTGAAAGTGTGATGTTATGCTCAGCCCCTTGCCAGAGTCTAAAAGCTGGTGATATTATCTTCTGTTGGACTAATATGACTATTGTATTTACAACTCCATCCCGGAGTTGCCTCTTCATTGTTGACATTGAGACTGGTGTTTTGTGGGGACTATTTTATGAAGCTGCCAGTTGAGGACCTGTGAGGCGTCTGTTTCTCAAACTTGACACTAATGTATTTGTCCTCTTGGTCAGTTGTGCACCGTGGCCTCCCAGTCCTCTTTCTATTCTGGTTAGAGCCAGTTTGTGCTGTTCACTGAATGAAGTAGTATATAATGTTGTACAAGCTCTTCAGTTTCTTGGCAATTTCTTGGCAAAAAATGAATAGCCTTCATTTCTCATAATAAGAATAGAGATACGAGTTTCAGAAGAAAGTTCATTTTTCAGGCCATTTTGACGCACGATTGCTGAGGCTTCAGATACTCAACTAGTCTAAAGAAGACAGTTTTATTGATTCTTTAATCAGTTTAAAGCTGTGCTAACATCATTGTAAAAGGACTTTCTAATGATCACGTGGCCTTTTAAAATAAAGAACTTGGATTAGCCACCACAACGTACCATTGGAAGACAGGACTGACGGTTGCTGATAATGGGCCTCTGTATGCCGATGTAGATAGTCCATTAAAATCATCAGTTTTAAGCAACAATAGACATTTACAATATAAGAAATATCTACATTGTATTTCAGATATTTGATCAATTATTGTAATGGACACAAAATTAGCTTTTCTTTCGAATGTGACCCTAGACTTTTGAACAGTAGTGTAGACTGATATTAACACCAGTGATATAGACATGGTCTCATGTTAACACCAGTTATATAGACGTGGTCTGATATTAACAGCAGTGATATAGACGTGGTCTGATATTAACAGCAGTGATAAAGACATGGTCTGATGTTAACACCACTGATATAGACGTGGTCTAATATTAACACCAGTGATATAGACGTGGTCTGATGTTAACACCAGTGATATAGACATGGTCTCATGTTAACACCAGTTATATAGATGTGGTCTGATATTAACACCAGTGATATAGACGTGGTCTGATATTAACACCAGTGATATCGACGTGGTCTGATGTTAACACCAGTGATATAGACGTGGTCTGATGTTAACACCAGTGATATAGACATGGTCTCATGTTAACACCAGTTATATTGACGTGGTCTGATATTAACACCAGTGATATAGACGTGGTCTGATATTAACACCAGTGATATCGACGTGGTCTGATGTTAACACCAGTGATATAGACGTGGTCTGATGTTAACACCAGTGATATAGACATGGTCTCATGTTAACACCAGTTATATAGATTTGGTCTGATATTAACACCAGTGATATTGATGATCTAAAGAGTATGTTGTTGGAGAGTTTTCTTATTTGCTATGAAATTCCCTACAGCTGCCACGGAGGGGATGATGAACGGAGGAGAGGATGGGAGGATGAACAGAGGAGAAGACTTCTTTCAGAAGGTATGTTAATCTCTTTCTCTGAGTAAGAAAACACATTCAAGAAAGCAATTGCACTTATTCAGTTTACATTTCCTTAAAGGAATTACTTAACTAAACTTGAAATTCATTAAAAAAATTGAGATGTTGTTTTTAGCTAGCTGGGCTGAGAGAATGTTCAGAGGCTTGAGTGATTAAAAATCATTTTAAATATGACTTTAAAATGATTTGGTGTACTGCGGTGTGATGTACAGGAATACATGGCCGAGTTCTATACTGGATTACACAGTACTGCACTGGGTTACGCTTTGCTATACTGGGTTAAACAGTCATATTTATTTTATAAAGCCCTTTTTACATCAGCAGTTGTCACAAAGTGCTTTCACAAAAAACCCAGCCTTAAACCCCAGGGAGCAAACAACAGTAGTGTTGAACTTCAGTGGCTAGGAAAAACTCCCTAAAAGAGCCGAAATTTAGGAAAAAACCTAGAGAAGAACCAGGCTCTGAGGGGTGACCAGTGCTCTTCTGGCTGTGCCAGCCGAATATATTAAGAGAACATTTTAAATTGTAATAGTTAATCCATGCATGTGGGCTAAGCCCAGAGTATATTTAAACCTAGTCCAGATTGGAGACATGACCAGATAGACAAGGACAGGGACAGACGGCAGGGGGGTCAGCAGAGTGGCAGCTGAAATCGTATTGTCTTGATCTGCAACACAACCAGGAGGACTGGTACTCCGCCGGTGTGGGTCAATACCTCATGTCCTCCTAAGTTTCTGGAGTAATGTGTTAAACATTTTTTGTTCTAGTTAGGATTCTAGCAGCCATGTGCAGCACTAATTGAAGCGATTAATTATTGCTTTAGCAGGGTAACCGGAAAAAAGAACATTGCAGTAATCTGGGTTAGACTGGGTTACGCAGTACTGCACTGGGTTACGGTGTGCTATACTGGGTTAAACAGTGATAGACTGGGTTAGGCTGTACTGCACTGGGTTACGCTGTGCTATACTGGGTTAAACAGTGATAGACTGGGTTAGGCATTATTGCACTGGGTTAGGCAGTACTGCACTGGGTTACGCTGTGCTATACTGGGTTAAACAGTGATAGACTGGGTTATGCAGTACTGCACTGGGTTACGCTGTGCTATACTGGGTTAAACAGTGATAGACTGGGTTACACAGTACTGCACTGGGTTACGCTGTGCAATACTGGTTTAAACAGTGATAGACTGGGTTAGGCATTATTGTATTTCGTTACATAGTACTATTCAGGGTTACACTGTGATATGCTGTGTGACATAGTGATGTTCACAGTTACATAGTGCAGTACTGGGTTACATAGAACCATAATGCTTACATAGTGCAGTACTGGGTTACATAGAACCATAATGGTTACATAGTGCAGTACTGGGTTACATAGAACCATAATGGTTACATAGTTCAGTACTGGGTTACATAGAACCATAATGGTTACATAGTGCAGTACTGGGTTACATTGAACCATAATGGTTACATAGTTCAGTACTGGGTTACATAGAACCATAATGGTTACATAGTGCAGTACTGGGTTACATAGAACCATAATGGTTACATAGTGCAGTACTGGGTTACATAGAACCATAATGGTTACATAGTTCAGTACTGGGTTACATAGAACCATAATGGTTACATAGTGCAGTACCGATTACCAAGTAGGGATCTGAGCATACAGATGAGTCTTTCTTTAATACATTCACTGCTGAAGAATGTGAAATTAAACCAGCATACAAACAGATTGAAATCACAAGGCCATTGAGTCATTGAAGTCTTGAATAAAATGTGGAAGTAAGTCATACCTTTTCACCTCTGAAGGTCTCTGTGTGCTTCATAAACACTATGAACAACACCTAAAGGATATAACCTTGGATTATAATGAGTATGAGCTAGGGTTAGGGTTTGGGCTTGGTTTCTTCAACGTTGGGTCGGAAACCAAAATGGGCCTTGAGAATGTAAGAGTTGAAAGGTGTTAACGCTCTGAAACCAGAGAAGTGAATGGCGTTAACACTCTGAAACAAGGGAGGTAAATAGAGTTAAGTCTGGAAATATTTTCACACTTACACAATTTTCATAATTTTGGCTCTGTACGCCCCCTCAATGGATTTGAAATTAATGAACCAAGACGCAATTGAAGTGCAGACTTCAAAGGGTGCTGTAATTCAAAGGGTGGAATATCAATATTGTATGATGTTTAGGAATTGCAAACGTTTTCATACACAGTTCCCTTATATATTTTATAAGGGAACTGATATTATTGGACACAATTATAAATACCATGTTCATTTTTAATTCTTTGTCAAGAATCCTTCGCAAGCAGTGACTGTTTGAAGACTGGGCATCACCAAACACTGGGTTTGCTCCTTTGTGATGCTTTGCCAGGCCTTTACAACTGTCTTTAGTTGCTGTTCGTTGGTCTTTCTGCACAAAGTTTTATCTTCAGCAAGTGAAATGCATTTTTCGATTATGTTGAGATCAGGTGATTGACTCGGCCATTGCAGAATATTCAACATCTTTGCCTTAAAAAACTCCTGGGTTGCTTTCGCAGTATGTTTTGAGTCATTGTCAATCTGTGAAGTGAAGCGCTGCCTGATCGACTTTGCTGAATTTTGCTGGATATGAGCAGACAATATATGCCTATACCCCTATACAGAATTATCAGTCTGCTTCACATCATCAATAAACACTAGTGACCCAGTGCCATTGGAAGCCATGCATGTCCATGCCATCACACTGCCTCCACTGTGTTTTACAGATGATGTGGTATGTTTCGGACCAAGCCTTCTCCCTACTTTTTTCTTCCCATCATTCTGGTACAGGTTGATCTTAGTTTCATCTGTCCAAAGAATACTGTTCCAGAACTGGGCTGGATATTTTTGATGTTTTTTGACAAAGTCTAATCTGACCTTTCTATTCCTTAGGCTTATGAATGGTTTACACCTTGTGGTGAACCCTCTGTATTTGCTCTTGTGAAGTCTTCTCTTTTTAGTAGACTTGGATAATGCTATGCCTACCTCCTAGAGATAGTTCTCTACCCTGGAAAGGATTCTGCCACCATCCACCACTGTTGTCCCTCATGGACGTCCAGGCCTTTTTGTGTTGCAGAACTCATCAGCATGGTCTTTTTTCTCAGAATATACCAAATTGTTGATTTGGCCTCTCCTAATGTTCCTGCTATCTCTCTGATGGATGTTTGTGGCCTAAGGATGGCCTGATTCACTTGCCTTGAGAGTTCCTTTTACCGCATGTTGTGAGTTCACAGCAACAGCTTCCAAATGCAAATACCAAACCTGGCATCAACTCCAGATGTTTTACCTGCTTAATTGATGAAGAAATAACCAAGGATTAGTCCACACCTGTCCATTAAACAGCTTTTGAGTCAATTGATTATTTTTGGTCCCTTGAATACAAGGCGGCTACATATTAAAGAGCTGTAATTCCTAAACCCTTCCTTCTATTTTGATGTGAATACCCTCAAATTAAACCTGAGTGACTGCACTTTAAGCATTTGTTCATTATTTAACTGTAACCTGAATATATTTTGGTTAACAGCCAAAAATAGCACAACTTGTGTCAGTCTCCAATTATTTCCAGACCTAACTGTAATGTTATCACCATGAAAACCGAGAGCTGAGTGGTGTTTTAGTGAAATGAAATTCTGTAACATTATGAAACCAGAGTGCTCAATGGGGTAAACAATATGATCACAAAGAGCGGCGTGCGGTTGACACTATGAACACAAAGATTTGAATGGGGTTAACACTATGAACACAAGGAGCAGAATTGGGTTAACACTATGAACACAAAGAGTGGAATTTGTTTTAAACTATGAACACAGAGCTGAATGAGGTTAAGACTATGAACACAAAGAGCTGAATTAGGTTAAGACTATGAACACTGAGCTGAATGGTGTTTTAGTTATCTGAACATTATTACCCCAGAGAGCAGAAGAGCTATCTGGGCTGCATTGATTCTTTAATTCCACATGCTAGAAACAAATAACTCTGCACAACAGATTCAGGAGTCCATTTTCTCAATGTACCGTGGTGTTTTGGTTGTAGCTCACTATCAAATCTCCATCTATAAGCCCTTTAGTTTTAACAACGCTTACCTGCTGAGATATTAACCCGTTAGTTATAACAACAATCGCCTTCAGAGATATTAACTAGTTTATCTCACAACAGTAACCAGTTACCAGAACACTTACCTGGTGAGATATTAACCAGTCAGTTATAACATCACTCCCTTGCTGATGGAGTATTAACCAGTTAGTAACCAAAACGTTCACTTTCTGATGAGATATCAACTAGATAGTTTCCACACTCCTGCTTGGCAGCTGTCTATTGCTGTTTCTTTTTTGTGTGAACCAAATACAGAAAACTACGATAATCGGTGGTTTTTTTAGGCCTGGGCTTCTGTGGCTTCAGCCCAGGGTCTTTTTGGCATAGCCCTAGGTGTTTTGATCCCATTCCAAAAATAGATTTTTTGAATGAGTTTGCATAACTACGCGCTTAACTTACTCATAGTTGTGTGCTTGTTCTGCGTGCTAACCGTATAGCAGCTGGAGTGGTGATACTAAATGCTTTCTTTCAATGTCCTAGAGTTGTATGGACACGCAGGGTTGTTTGTATTACCAACCCACACCCTCCGCGGCCATTGACGCAGCCCTGAGTCTTTTGCAAGTCTGGTGAGATCCCTGACTATAACCATCTGCTTATTGTGGCCAACCCAAGGTCATATTGCTTCGGGCGTGTGAAAATGGACGTTGTGGTTATGATGACTTGGTGTGTTTTTACACTACAATAGTTTTATTAAGATGAATGAGACTTGCGTGGAAGATACATTTTCTCACAGTGTAAAAACAGGTAAAAATGGCAACTGTCGCCCATCACAAGTAATGTGGGACACTTTTCAACAGGTACTCCCTGCAGCTTCCGAGGTTTAGAGACAACTCGCTCAATGTGTATTGGCATGAAATGAGCAGTGATGTAGGAAGTCAGGCTTTCCAGCCTTTCAAGCTCCTTGAACACAAAGAAAGAGTTTAGTCATTTGGGGAGAAACTAAAAACATCTGACACAGCTCGAAAACAATGTTGGTATGACAAGAAAGCAAACGTTTTTGACAGCGAGCACCATGTTACCAGTTAGTAACCAGGTAAACAACACTGTCAGTGAGTTTAAATGTCTTCCAGGTCTGTGGACCGGGCAAAGAGCATGTGTTGAGGCGCAGCATGTGCTAGTGTCAATCGGCCATTTTGTTTTGTGTTTTCTCGACTCTTGATGTAGTTTGAACAGGCTCTTATTGCCAAGGCAAAGCCGTGTTGGAGAAACCCCTGAAACTGCAGAACATCTCCAATGATCAGAATCATAGGACTTTATGATGCTCGGGCCCAACTCAGACTCCCACACACCCTAAAAGATGACAGATTGCTTACTCACTGTCTGTCTGTGTTCCGTTTCAGGCCCAAAGTCGAGTGGGTGGCAGTCTTGATATGTTTGGATCTGTGAGGATAACAAAGTGTTTTTGCTCTCTGGTTATTAATGATTCCCATAAAAATAATATAAAGGGGTTTCCCACCAAGCCAGGAACTGTCCTGATTTACATTCTGAATTGTAGTGTTATGAAGCATTGTGCTGGACCAACCCCACACTGTCAATACGGCCCAGTCTAGTGATTTCACTCTGAATCAAGCAGATCCTGCCCCGTTCTCCGTCTGTCTGTTCTCCTGGCCTTTAACAGCCCGTGACATGCCGCCTAACACAGTTGTTCTCACTGATTACAGGTTAGCATATCTTGGGGTTATAATGTTTGTCCCTGTATAACTTTCCCACTGACAACTATTCATGATTCATGGAGGATTTTCCATGTTCATGGTATCATCTGCATTCATGTGGAAATGTTTCGAAACATTTAAAGACTGACTCAGAAATGTAACGACACCAAACCAAAACTGAAACAACTAAGACCAACTATTAGAAGGATCTAGTTATTGTGTGCCTTTTGCTAAAAAATAAAGTAGAAATTGTTTAAAAACATCTCTGTAATTGTGTGTGTGTGTGTGTGTATACACAAGTTGAGCTAAAATAGTGCAGTAATTAATACAGTATTTTTTGCTCACTTTTATTAAGGTTGCCAGTTATTTTGGAAGTGGATGTATATCTCTGTGGAAAGCAGCTGAAGAACTGCAAGGCCCACAGCAGATGTTAATCACCATGCTCTCAGAGCTCAGTGTGTTTCTGTTGTTTTAACACTGTGTTCTTCCCTACAAGACATCCAAAACATTGATCAAACTAAACAGAACTGACAAAGAAATATCAGACAACTACAAGCAATGACAAATTGTTCTCTGATGTCTGTCATTCCAGCTGAATGTGTTGCTCTTAGGTCTCATTCCAAATGAAGGCTTTGCTCTCTTTGGTCTCTATGCCCCATTGAAGGTCTTGATCTCTGGTCTCTCTGTACAATGGAAGGACTTGATCTGTCTGGCCCCTCAGTCCAAATGGTGTTGGTCTCTCTGTACAATGGAAGGACTTGCTCTGTCTGGCCCCTCAGTCCAAATGGTGTTGGTCTCTCTGTACAATGGAAGGACTTGCTCTGTCTGGCCCCTCAGTCCAAATGGTGTTGGTCTCTCTGTACAATGGAAAGACTTGCTCTGTCTGGCCCCTCAGTCCAAATGGTGTTGGTCTCTGTACAATGGAAGGACTTGCTCTGTCTGGCCCCTCAGTCCAAATGGTGTTGGTCTCTCAGTACAACTAAAGGTGTTGCTCTTGCTGGTTTCTCAGTCCAACTAAAAATGGTGCTCTCCTAGGGGTCTCAATCCAACTGAAGGTGTTGCTTTCTCAGATCTCTCATTCCAACTGATTGTCTTGTTCTCTCTGGTCTCTTAAGCCCAACAGAAGGTCCTGTTCTCTCTGGTCTCTTAAGCCCAACTGAAGGTCCTGTTATATCTGGTCTCAGTATGTCCAGTCCAGTTGATACCCTGTGCTTGCAATTTGTAGATATAAGCAGGACCTGCACAGCTAACTGACCACTTTGTTAACAAGGCAACCAGCACAGGTGAAACGGATGTTCTCTGACTAGTGCAAGCAAATAACTCCATTAACACATAATGCAGTTTGACTTTTACAACCTTTTAGCTACTTAAGATACCGCATTTCTTAATTACATGAAGACTCGTATTGTGGAATACATCAAACGTCTTCTCAACCTAACGCTATGAACCGGATGGGTGCTCGATACGTAAATACACAAATAGAATTAAAAAAATAATGTGGTTGCCAAACATAAGAACTAATTTGTAAATAAAACTGCATTTCTTTTGACAAAATGACATAACCTTCCATATTGCCATCCTAATATAAGACTTATAAACTGTGAGTTTATTCAGTTGGTCTTTTCTTTATGTTTTGTTCTGCCTGCTTCCAAACACTACATTCGTTAGATGTAGTGGATATAAGAAATGTACATACCCTCAGTGAATATTTGGGATACGACAGTACAGTGGGCCCACGGTTCTGTATGTATCGCGGTTTGTGGGTCACAGTAACAGCACCGTTTCGGTACGAATGACGTGTCATGTTAGAAGTGTTTCCACTCGAGTAGCCGACAGGGGCAAAGCAAGAGCAATTTTTGAGGGGGACACCAAATGTAGTGCTGTAATACACTGCTGTCGGTTTGTTCGCTACTTTAGCTCTGCCAATTCAGCTATTGTATGTGAACCGTACCAACACAAAACCAATTTGCTGGATTAACCTCACGTTAGCTATGTGCATTGAGTGTCTTTCAGAAGATAGACACGAACACTACATAACATACATTGCATTGTAAGCATCTCTCATTGACTCAAATTCAAATAGCTGCAAACGCAGGTTGATGTTACTGTAGCTTGCTAGCAAACATCAGCTAACCCCTAGCTAATATAAAGTGTGAACTGTAATTGAGTACAGCAAAAATGAAGGCTTGTGACGGTTAGAAATGAGTTTTATTGTATTGAGTGGTACAAGTACAGAAATGTCTAACATATCCTTTGTTTCAACTACTTACTGAAAGTCAGCCACCTATGACTGACTCAGACTGTCAGATTCCCACACATGCACTGTACCTGCACGAGGTGTCACTGCTGAGGGCTGGGGGTGATTTGTTTAACTTAAAAATGCTCTGTTAGGTTTCTATTAGGTGTCACAAATGCGTTCATTGCGTCTTATCAGTATTATTGAAATTATGTAGTCATGTTTACAGTGATATTTTGGGTGGGGGGGCAAATCATAGTTTCCCCCCGAATTCACCTGCAAATGTGCTGCCTTTCCTCGGTTGACTGCTTATGGGCGTGTCAGCTATGGGTTTTTGTTATGCTGTTTCATGGACAGGTGTGAGCAATTCCTTTGTTATTTCTTCATCAATTAAGTAGGTAAAAGGTTTGGAGTTGAAAGCTGTTGCAGATTTTTATTTGTTATATATTTTTTTATTACAACACTGTGGTTGCAACTGATACCAGGTTGTAGTCTTTTGTCCTGTATGGGTAAATGCTGTGTTTGTAAGATGTCCTTGAGTGCTCAGAAAGGCGTCTGCCAAATAAAATGTAATAATTGTATTATTATTATTACTTTAATTGCATCTCGGTTGTTTCATTTCAAATCCATTGTGGTGGTGTACAGAGCCAAAATTATGGAAATTATGTCAGTGTCCAAATATTTCCAGACCTAACTATATTAGCTCTTTGTGTGCCATGATCTCTGGAGGATGCAACCAAGAAACATTCAAAGAAACTTTCCCTGAACATCTGATTTTATTTAGGGCTAATCAGTTCAGTGTCAGGTGACAACAAATTACCCATGCAAGCAAGCAAGTTTATTTATATAGCACAATTCATACAGAGAAGCAATTCAATGGGCTTTACAGTGAAAATAAAAATACTAAATGCAATAGAATTAAAACAGTCAGATTGTTACACTTGTCTAACTCAGCTGTCTCCAGGGGACTGCATGAACTTCAACACCCCGGTATCTCAATCCTCGTATTCCGATGCTAGGATGAACCCGTCAGTCCCTATGGAAGATAATCGTTGCATCAATGTTACTTGGATCTCTGCAGGGGGACATTTATGCAATGTCTGTACATGCATTGCATATTCACCCTCAATCAATTACAGTTACCATAACTGTTTACTCTACCACCCCAGTATCTCAATCCTCACGCTCCAGCGCTTAGATAAACTCGTCAGTCCTTTTGTGAGAAAATACACTACATCGATGTCTAAACAGCAGCACAAGAACTTGCATCTGTCATCCGCAGATTGTCACATTTACACAGAGGTTATTCCTCTGATAGCACACAAACTTGCATTATTGTTGATATGTATGTGATTTGGAATGTGATTCGCTTAAATTTGAGCAGTTACACACCCCAGTATAATGGGTGTGCACAGGTATGCCAGCAAAGCATTAACAGTTTAAAAAAATGATTTGTCAGATAAGTCATACATTTTGCTTTCAATATTGATTAGAAGAGCTTATTAAAGGTTTTAAAAGGTTTAACGTGTTCTGATTTCAGCCGGACGCCGCATTTTAAATGAGTGCGTAGACTTGCTGTTCGCTGTTTGTGATTCACACTGCTACCGCTGCTTTAGTAGGTGGTGGAGATCAGGTATGAGTTGCTGACAGGTGCTATTAATGCACTAGTTCCATTTGTGAAAATACAACCAATGTGCAGGATAACCTGTCATAAAGCACACTGTCTGCCTGAGCCCCTGGAGGGACTGTGGTCTGTTTAAATATGTCCTCCTCCCTGGCCTTGGCCAAGAACAGCATTCACTTCTGAATGGAACAGTGTTCACATTGGGTGAGAGAATGGGTTAAGGTTTGGTCTGAGAGCATACAATTGCAGCCAAAGTCATCAAGCCAGCAGTAGTTTTCCCAGACCTACAGATAATGAAACCTTGAAGTGTATTACGCAGACAGAGTTGCAGTAACTTCAATACATTGATTATAATGTCAGAGATGTGGCATGTTATCAACCAATGGTGCATCCCTACAGAGTATGTTGTGTTGAGGGAATTTGGGTTATCAGGCCATTCAAATATATAGTTGGGTTTTGGGTTAGGTTCTGAGTTACCCGGCCCCTGACCTTGTCACACTGCTACCAGATGTGGAAATTCACTCCTAATATACTAACATTTCTTCACATTTGGTTCATTGGCTGACTGTGCTTTTAAGAAATCCCCTGCTAAAATACAGGAACTGTGTAACACCAAGGATTCCCTTTGTTTTGGGAGCATGTCGGCCAGATGGTAAATGGTGTTTTGAATTGTAGAAGTGACAGATTTGGTAGCACAGATGTATTGTAAATGTTCTCTTGGTCCTTGTTTTCATGTATTTTAAAAACTGCGATGCTGAATTTGAGTAGTAATTCTATGATATTGTAATCCTATTAAGGATGTTACCTTGGATTGATGAATAGTGCTCAGGTCACTGTTTATAACAATTATCTTCTATCGAGATTATTTCAATTCTTTATGCCCCCAACATTATCTTAATAACATGATTTTTCTGTAGTGTTGTTCATGTGAATGATTTGAAGTTCTCTCTCCTGAGTTGTTGATGCGAATGCCTTGACATGAT
Organism: Esox niger; assembly: GCA_016801105.1. Taxonomy (NCBI): domain Eukaryota; kingdom Metazoa; phylum Chordata; class Actinopteri; order Esociformes; family Esocidae; genus Esox; species Esox niger. The sequence goes on from JACXGJ010001872.1 coordinate 56,336, forward strand.
AATTGTTTATGTGAATGTGAATCTGAATGAGTGCACATTATCTCTGATGCCGTTCTGCATCTCGATCACCTCTAACGGTGATCTGTATGTGGATGTATCTTGCAGGTTATGAAGGAAACAAAGACTCAGATAGCTTGGCCCTCCAAACTGAAGATCGGTGCCAAGTCTAAGAAGGGTAAGTAATCCTGTTTCCCTTTTCACAGCTGGCCTGCAGTCATTTGTCCGATAGATGGTCTACAGTGGATGTGTATGATTGGAGATGGCCTCTAGTGCATGTGAAGGATGGATTATAATGGGTGATGGACTTCTAGTGGATGTTTATGCTGTGGAGCTGACCTCTAGTGGATGTGTATGATTGGAGATGGCCTCTAGTGCATGTGAAGGATGGATTATAATGGGTGATGGACTTCTAGTGGATGTTTATGCTGTGGAGCTGACCTCTAGTGGATGTGTATGATTGGAGATGGCCTCTGGTGCATGTGAAGGATGGTTTATAATGGGTGATGGACTTCTAGTGGATGTTTATGCTGTGGAGCTGACCTCTAGTGGATATGTATGAAGCGGGGATGATTTCTAGGGGATGTGCACAATGGGGGCATGGCCCCTAGTGGATGAGTTTGATGTGGGTTGGCCTCTAGGGCATGTGGATGAGTATGATTGGGTGTGGCCTACAATGGATTTGTTTGATTGGGGGATGGCCTGTAGTGCAGTGATTCCCAACTGCAGTCCTTGAGTAACCCCAAGCACAGCTGATTCAACCTGTTAACTAATTATGAGGGGCTCATTGAGTTGAATTGAGTATGTTTGTGCAGGGCAAAAACACAATGGGTACTGGAGGACCAGAGTTGGGAACCACTTCTATAGTAGATGTGTCATTTGAAACTACAGGTTTAGGCAGTGCCCCTAACTAGTGACTCACATTGACTGGACCTGCTCCTCATACACAGCAGGCTGCCTCAATGGTGGCTGGTCCACCTGCTCTAACCCGTTGTAGAACATTAGCCAATAGAGATCAGCGATGAACCTCAGCCAGAAGAGATTAGCCAATAGAGTTCAGCGATGAACCTCTGCCAGTAGAGATCAGCCAATAGACATCATCGATGAACCTCAGCCAGTAGAGATAAGCCAATAGAGATCAGCGATGAACCTAAGCCAGTAGAGATCAGCCAATAGAGATCAGCAATGAACCTCAGCCAGTAGAGATCAGCCAATAGAGATCATCGATGAACCTCAGCCAGTAGAGATCAGCCAACAGAAAACACTTATGTTGATAGGATTCTGCTAGGAATGTTAGCAATCAGAAATCTTCTGGAACATTTGTCAACAGTTATTTGCTGTGAAACTTAGCCAAAAATAAATCATCTAGAACCTCAGCCAATAGAGGTCAGTAATGGACCTTAATTGCTGACCGTCTCATCTTGTGAGTGGAGAGAAGCAGCCATCCCTCCTTCTACTGATGAGTTGTAATTCAACACTATGGGGAGCATTTCTGATCAGTTATTGTGTTATTTATGATCATCGCTCCATTTTTATCAAATAATAATACATTTCTAATCCAATTTCTAATTTCTATTATATATTATCGCTTGGACTGATGATGCCAAAAGCTTGTGTCCTCAATATAAATAGTCAAAGACCTAAATACATCTCCACAGGTAATTAAGTCATTCACTGCCATGTTTCAGGGGGATGTAAGTTGTGTTCTATAAAACAAATTAGAAAAGGCATAGTGTGCTCCCTTGCTCCTTAACATTGTTTTGTGTCTTCCTCCTGAAAGCCAGTCTTGACAGGAAACATTCTTAAGCCATAGACTCTATAAACCTCCCCAGAACCTGGCTGACATTTCCCCTACTTTTTCCTCCCTCGCTTCACCAGCCAATGCCATATATTCTGAGATAAATCTGTGGGTTTACTAGCCCCCTAACCCAGAGAGTTATGCTGCTGAAGTCTCTCCTGTTGGGCAGCAGCTGTACCAACAGTCCCGACCAGCCAGTCATGTAACTTGGCCCTCTGGCCTGCTCTTATCTTTCACTACTCACTGCGTGACAGACTAGCTTGTTGCTGTCGCCATAGAGACCTGCTAGGCTGCTGAATGGGCAGGCTGGCATGCTTACAGGTCCACTGCCAGGCAGAATGTGTCTTTCTACTTTTATTGAGACTTTGACTCTTTTGTCAGATGTAGTTTCTCAGGTTCCCTCTCAAATAAAATGCACCAGACTTCTATAGTTAGTATAGTTTGATTTCTAGGTCTAAGGGTTTTGGACCTGTGTACAATATGTCTTCTAATACCTCAAACTCTAACTGTAACCTCCCTTTAAAAACACTGCATTCAATTTAAAATCCTACAGCACCATTTTAAAGCTGTCCCCGTAATCTTTCCTTTAGAACCAACTGTCATTTACAATTACAACCTGGCCAAAAGCCAAACGATTTCAAGAAGAAAAAAATGTGATGAATACAACACACGAATACAATCAGAAAAAGATACTGCCGGAAATTTCCAGGTGGCCTTTTCCTGAGAGGAACTGGTGGATAAGCTGGTACCAACGAGTCAGGTGTCACCCTGGCAACAAGGGCTTTTTTATCAGACTGCGATGACCACAAAAACAAGTGTTGTAGGAGGCATAGTTGCTAAAGCGAATGGCATCGCTGTAAACTACATCTAATTTGTGGAGGTAGCAATTTGCAACTAGCCTATAAATTAAGTGGTCAAAGTCCAGGACAGGTAGGACTGGCCTTGTTTCGGTAACATATTTTGCAGCATGGGTAAAAATATTTTTGGGAGAAACAGGAAGACATTTTGGATTAAAGTTCGTACTGGAAGGTGCTGAAACGAGAGTGTACGATCTAACCAAATACCAGTGTAGTAACAGGTAAAAATTTACTCTAACTCTGATCACTTAACGGTGACAATGTTTCAATCAATCAATCAAATTTATCTATAAAGACCTTTTTACATCAGCAGATGTCACCAAGTGCTTTTACAAAACACCCAGCCTGTTTCTGGGGCAGGCAGTTAGAGGTAATATTTGCTTTGAAGATCATGTGTTATTTTTCACTACAATTGAGTAATACTTGAAGTAAAAGAAAGGTGCGTTGGTGAGTTCAGTGAGGGGGCAGGTGTTCACCAGATACTGTCATCTGCATAGTCTCATGTTTTAAGTGCAACAGTATTTAGTACTTACGCATACGGACGAGCTGAGACTCAAACCATCGAACAGTCAGTGGCGCTTTTGCCAGAGCGCTTTAATTGGTCCACAGGATGTTTTCCCAAAGTAATTCAGGGTTTTAGGTGAGTTGTTTTTCAATGTTTGAATCCAGGTTAAAACCACTTCTCTTTTCACACGCCTATGACTGAGCACTTAAACCTAACCACAATGCTTTAGCCGTACAGCTTTTATAGATTTCTCTGTTTTTATCCCATTTCCTTTTTCTATTTTCTTATTCTATATTTTGTTATTATGTTTTCGATTATTGAGTGTTATTGTTTTTATGCTATTGTATTTTTTACATATTTTTTCTTTGTTTGTAAAGCACATTGAATTGCTTCTATGTATGAATTGTACTATATAAATAAACTTTCTTGGCTTGCTTGCTTTTGACAAGTTCAATCTATCTTCCTTGTGTCTCTCTTTTAGCATCAGGGTCTGTCTGGCTTTCTTACCGTTTTACCTACAAAGTGTGCAGCAGATGATGGGGATTGAACATGTTATTTTAGGTTAGCTTGTACATCTTAAGCTTTTTTGCGAGGTGCTTTGTCAACTGTTCCAAGCATCTTTCGACGAGATCTGAGATTGAGTATCCTCTTTCGGCCACGTCCTGGGCGGTTGACCACAGTTTTGTGGGCCGCAAAAGTCTGGACAATACTGCAGACTGTGCTAACAGGAATTCCAAGGTCCCGGGAGATGGGCTTGTAACCTTGGGAATGTCTATGTTTGAGGATTATTTTGTTTCTGACATCCTCAGACGGTTATTTGGTTTTCACTAACTAGTTAGTGGTACAGTGAGCAGAATGTTCTGTTTTCCTTTTCTCATGCCCTTCAGTAGCAGTTTATACCCAAAAGGGATCTGTAATTTACCACCGGGGAAATAAATAAACCCAGTAAACTGGGATAACCTGCCTCTAACCTAATTATATAGAATTCTTCAGAAGAGTTCCAATATTTTTCTAGGCCATTTCTTTCCTTATGCACATGTTTCTCTACTTCATTATGGTATGTCTCCGCTTAAAGTCAGACTAATGTTACCCAAAGTCATGTAATTCATATTGTAGAGTATTCAGATTCTCCCAACCAGCTTCATGAATCACCTGGAATGATTCTCCAACGGGCCTGACAAGTGTGACTTGATAATAGTTGATTTGTGGATTTTTTCTCCCCCGTCTTAATGCTTTAGGGTGGGAAGGCAGGGGGTTATACAAAATACCATCTTTATGACAGTACTGTACTAGTCCATTTTCTCTGTGACTCAGAGAACTCTGTGAACTCTGTGAACTCTGTGACTCAGCAACATACCCCCCACCTCTCAGGGGCCTTGTTGCACTACTCCCTTGTACTACTCTGACACTGTCTTGCAAAGCCTGATGATGGACGTTTTCCATGGTTACACGTGCGTGTCTAACTCAGGATCCTCACCGCTGCCTTTCAGTTGCACCTTGCACATTCAGCTTGCTTCTTTGCACATTTAGTACTGCCATTGTACTTGCATTCATACAGTTGTTACACACACGTCCACCTCAAGGACCTTAGTGTTGCTATCTCTGCATCATAGTTGCTCATGCTACCCTACTACAGTACTCCTGCATTTGCTTCGTTTGCACATTTTCTATGCCATTAACGAATTGTCATTTGTACTTTAGCAACTGTTATCCCACAATACCTAAGAACATCAGAACTGTAAAGCACGAGATGGTCTGGGATATTAGCAGCCCAAAAGTGCTCATCATATGTGGGTGCTCCTTCTAGACTGTTGGTAAAGCATTCCAGGTGATTACCTCATGCAGTTGGTTAAGAGAATGCTAAGAGTGTGCAAAGCTGTCATCAAGGCAAAGGGTGGCTACTTTGAAGAATCCACAATATGAAATATATTTTGGTGTTTGGTGTTTTTTATTTATTGATACAGGACTCCGTGTGTGATATTTAATAATTTTGATGTTTTCACTATAATTCTACAACTAAAATAATACAACTAAAGAAATACCCTTAAATGAGTAGGTGTGTCCAAACTTTTGACTGGTACAGTATAGTTACTTTATTTGCTTTAATGATAGTGGAAAAAACATTGTAAAAGTACATGGTCCGAAATCAGAACCATTCAACAGCGCTGTACAGTAGCTTATACCGTTGGACCATCCCAGCTAAACCTAACTTCCACTATAAAGCCCTAAACATAATCTCCCCTTTAAGACACTAACCGCCCCTTAAATGTCCTAACCATATCACTTAAAACCTTAAGTTAATAAATCCTGTTCATTGGTCCTACATGTAAGATAATGTTATGCTAAAAGCACTGGTGTGTGTGGTTCCAAAGTGTTTGCAGTGCATCAGCTTATGGCTGTGCAACAATTCAAACTATGTCGTAGAAAAACATCTTAGTTTCCTGTTTTTGTTGAGGGCAGCCAGAGTGCAGCATAGCATCTCCTCACGACAAGGATTACTGAGCTCAGATTCATCAATACCTTCATTACCATTAACAACACAACTGGTTCTCTACCCTGTGATCATTCGTTGCACACATTTTGATTGATGCCCATTAATTTTGCTATTGTTCGTGACAGCATACTGTGTGGAAAATGTGCTTGGCTGTTAACAATTCACTAAATTCCTTATTCTGTTCATTGTGCAAGACGCTCTGTCCTATGATACTTTTCCTCGAACGCCAGGATAATGGAATGCATCAGGCTAAATAGAAAATAAATGCTGGAGTGATTATACCATGTCAGTTTGGGTTAAATTGGGCACTATTGTGTGGAAAACCAACCAAAATATATACTTAACTACACTGATTTAGTATAATATCCAGCACCTGCATGCGGAATCAGTTAGTATGAGAACCTAACCCTGGATCCATAACCCCAGACCCATACGGTGACCATTAGCATAAAATACTGTTCCTTCATTTCTTTGTAAATAATGTTTTCGACATCATTTCCAGTAACCTGGAAGTACTGAAGGAATCAGAACAGCTATCACGCAGCTTGTTATAAATTAACTAATTTGACATGTTGGCGGATCGAGAGAGTCTCTGCTTTCTCCACACAAGGCTGTTAGCCCACATGAGGCCCTGAACCTTGTGTTCAGTTTTTGTTCTGTTTGGTTTTTGCCTTTCTTCTTGAATGTAGCCTGTTCTGTAAATTTTTTCCCCCTTCTAGTACGCAGCTTGTACATATCATTATTGCTTTCACTCGTCGTTATTGTGTCTTGTTTGCACGTTCGTTATGTCCCTAAGTTCCTCCTGCCCTAGTGTGTTTTGTCAGTCATTGTAGCATGTTACAGTGGTCATGTTGCTTCAACCTTTTGGAAATACATTCTTGTGTGTTCCACCACCTCTCTGCCTGTGTCCTGCAACCTCCTCGGATTGTGACACAGCGAACACGAGGGCCTCATCCCATACGAGGCCCTCATCCCTCACGTGGACCTCATCCCACATAAGGCACTCGTCTCTGGGATTGCCAATTCTAATTAGGCTACGACAACAAGTTGTGTTCTCAAGGAGCTATACAGCCATTAAGAACAATGGAAATTGCACTTGAACAACAACAATTTGACACTTACTCCACTCACAAAAATTCGATCTTGTCCGGTACTGGCCGTTGTGATGCTATGCCGGTATTCCTTGTTCATGAGTGTCTATGTGAGTTAAATGTATGCCAACATTCACGAGGTCGCAGGGCTGGATGGAATACCAGGGCATGTAGTCAGATCATCAGACCTGGTGGCAGATGTCCCTCGACACCACGCCACACTACCCACTCCCACCTGGGCAAGGGGATTACCTATGTAAGAATGCTGTTCATTGACTTCAGCTCAGTTCTCAACAACATTACTACCCTTCAAGCTCATATGAGGCCCTACTAAGCTCGGCACTGTAGAACGGATCACCTCAGTTTCCACCGGTGTGTTTACCTATTAATGGCCGAAACAGAATCATTAACTGGAACGGTTCCATCTTGGCTTCGTTACTCTCAACCGATCAGTTACATGTTATACACTGTGCAACAAAAATCATAGGTTCAGGTTCCCTAGCAACAAAGTGTGATAAGTAAGTTCTCTGTTGTTACTGGTACGTGGCTACCTGGGCAACCACATTGCTGCTATCCCTGCATTTCAGTAACACATGCCATCTTGCACATTCAATTTGCCTGCACTGCACAGTCAGAATTGCTGTTCATACTTGCTTTTGCGTCAATGCACACTATCCATTTCCCACTTGTACCTACATATACTCAATACTAATTTTCTGCCCTCCCCTATTTGCCTTCATTGCTCATTTATAATTTGCACTATGTTTGACATTCCACTTGTAACTAATCCAAGTAATATAAAAGACTAAACAATCCAACAATTCTAGTAAGAATAAGAGTGTGTTTTGGTAAAGAAATCCAAGAATGAAAACAAAAAAAGCATGGAGGTACCATCCCAGAGACACCATATTCCCAAGAAGTTTATTGATCTGTTCCTGCATGGCCCTGTGAATTTCCACCAATCCGAGAGACTCCTTGCTCTGTTGCAGCATGGCGCTGTGACTCTTCACCAATGAGAGAGGCTACTTGCTCTTGTCCCAGGCTGGCCATGTGACTCGCCACCAATGAGAGAGGCCGTCAGGAGCACAGGATGGATTAAGTGCTAACTGGAAATGGAGAAATCCTAATCTAGATGTAATCACGCTTCCTCCCTACCGCTGTGGACTGGCCCTGTTATGCGGTAACATAACTCTGTTATGGGTTTGGCTTTCACCATTATACTCACTGTGGCCTGGCTCTGTTTTGGGTTTGGCCTCCATTTTATGATATTTCTGTTTTTCTGCAGAGTCCCACATGACGCCAAAGTTTAAACAGACAAAAACCTCTGGAGTGCCTGAGTTATACCACAAAGAATGCTCACATTACATGTAATTTAAATAATGCTACTCTCCCTGTCGGGGCCAAGTGGACAGCTCTGGCAATTGACAGATGAAAAATGTTCACTAGAAGCCACAAGGAGAGACTTCCTTTCGCAAAGCAGTTGGTTGAACAGCTCAGTATGGTAGTGATATTCACTATAGCTTTGGGCCGTGCTGCCCCTTTCCCTGCTCCCCTGGCACCGAGGACCATCATTATAATGGCCCACAAGCCTTAGAAACATTGGAGATAACACGCATGGGGCTGATGTATCAGGAGATGTCTGAGGTTTCATTGGATGTCGGACGTATCAGGAGATGTCTGATGTATCAGGAGATGTCTGAGGTTTCATTGGATGTCGGACGTATCAGGAGATGTCTGATGTATCAGGATGGTTCTGTTCTATCTGGAAATGTCTGATATTTCATTGGATGTCTGACGTATCAGAATGGTTCTGTTCTATCAGGAGATGTCTGTTTTATCGGGAGATGTCTTGATGTTTTACGAGATGTCTGATGTATCAGGAGATGTCTGAGGTTTCATTGGATGTCTGATGTATCAGGAGATGTCTGATGTATCAGGAGATGTCTAAAGTATCAGGATGGTTCTGGTTGATGTATCAGGATAGCTCTGTTTGATGTAACAGGATGGTTCTGTAGTTCTGATATATCAGGATGGTTTTGTTTCATGTTTCAGGAGGGTTCTGTTGTCTGATGTATCTGGAGGTTCCAGCTGTATGAGGATACTTTGGTCCTATCAGAAGAATTCTATTTTCTCAGGTTCCAGGTGGGAGGTAAACTCTCCCCAACTCCTCTCACTTGTTACTCTTGTCCTCTCTCCCTCTCTTTCTTCTCCAGATCCTCATATCAAGGTGTGTGGGAAGAGAGACAATGTGAAAGAGGCCAAAGAGAGGATAATGTCTGTCCTGGACACTAAAGTGAGTTCAACTCTGATTGGTAACGAAATAACTTTTGAACGCACACTGAATTCATATACTGATGAGACAAGATATGATGACCACTCACAGGTGAAGTCAATAACATTGATCATATCCTAACAAGGGTATGTCAAGGTCTGGGGAGATTAGATGGCATGCGAACAATCGATTATTGTAGGGTTAGGGTTACCTATTTTTAACCATTAGGCTAAATAAGAGTTCCTACAGTAATCAACATGTTGGATGCAGGAGAAATGGGCAAGAGCAAAGGCCTGAGTGACTTTGGCAAAGAGCCAAATTGTTATGGCCAGACGCCTGGGTCAGACCATCCCTGAAATGGCATCTCAGATCAAATCCCCAATTGAGCACCTGTGGGATGTGATGGACCAACACGTCAGATCAGCCAAAAGTGGCTCCACCTCACAATTTACAGGACTTGAAGGATCTGCTGACGTCAGTTGCCACAGGACACCTACTGGGGTCTTGTAGGTTCCATGCCTCGGTGTCTTGACCATGTTTTGGACGCCTGCGGAGGACTAACAGGATATTAGGCTTGTGGTTGTAATGTTTTGGCTCGTTGGTCAGTAATGGAATTTTTGTTGTTACCTACAACTGTTTCATTTAGGACTAACTAAGAGACTCACCTTGCTGTTCCTTGAAGTCAATGGGCTGTTACTTCAGTCACTGTGATTTTCCTTGTAGTCACTGGGCTGTTCCTTGTAGTCAATGGGCTGTTACTTCAGTCACTGTGCTGTTCCTTGTAGTCAATGGGCTGTTACTTCAGTCACTGTGATATTCCTTACTCGCTATTAGTCACCAATCTGTTCCTTCTGTCACTGGTCTGTGTCACTGCTCATTCCTCTATCCTCTTATCCCCTGTCTCCTTTCTCTCTCTGCTCTCCTCTCTTCCCTTCTCTCTCTCTGCACTTCTCTGTCCTTTCTCTCCTTCCTCTCCCCCCTCTCAGAGTAACCGGGTTACCCTGAAGATGGACGTGTCCCACACAGAGCACTCCCACGTCATTGGGAAGGGAGGCAGCAACATCAAGCGTGTGATGGAGGAGACAGGCTGTCACATCCACTTCCCTGACTCCAACCGCACCAGTCACTCTGAGAAGAGCAACCAGGTCTGTCCGTCTGACTGTCTATCTGTTAGATCTGTCTGGTCAATCAGGGCATATAATGCCAGTGTTCTCTGTATCATTATTATTGGTTTTATTTTACTCAGACATTTTATTTCCTTTCTAACATCCAGTTGATACCTGCGCCACTCAGTGGCCCCTTAGAGCTTTCAGGTTTGACCCATCATAAAACTCTGTTATTATCAACAGGGTTTACAATGTTTACCACTGTTACTGGGGAAAGTAAACTGCACGATCAAGCAACGCTTCAAATTTTCCACTCCGAGCATGTGAAGCTGGTAGCTTATTATGACTGACACATTACAACTGGCAGGCATGACAACCCCAATACCAGCTGTAAATCAATGTGACCGAAGCTATAGCAGAGCTATGTGAGGGAGTGTTATGTGCAGTTTGCAAAATAATTCTGGTTCAAATACTGGTGACGCAATGTCAGTAAAAATCAAGGGGAGCGAGACGTCTTATCTTCAGGAGATGCAGGCAGGAGTAGGAAAAGGAGAAGAAGGAGGTGGGGGAGGAAGGCAGAGAGAGGAGAGAGGATAAGGAAAGAGCAAGAGAGAGAGGAGACGGTGGTAAGGCAGGAGGGAAAAGGGTCTAATTGGTTATGAGATATGTTTCCTATTTCATTACTTGATGAAGTGGAGGAATGTTGTATTGAGCAACCATGGTTCCCATAACCCCACAATATTACCAGACACCTTGTACTGTTTGCCATGGGTAAGTTGTTGAAAGGTACACCAGACAGTGTGAAGAAACGTCTGGTACCAGGCAACTCTACTCTCCTCAAAAATGCATTCTGCAGACCCACCCAGAGCTGTAATTATATATTTTCCTTGGTTTATAATTTGAATTCATTGAAATATTCGGAGGTACTGACATTGTAATAAATGTAGTAGTTGTAATATCAATATAGTATTTTAGTAGTAGTACCGGTAGTAGTGTGTTTGTAGTGCTTATAGTAGCTTGTTTGTGGTATCAATACTAGTAGTGTAATTTTTTAAGAAATTGTGTTTGTAGTACCATGATAGTATTATTATTATTAATAGAATGGATGTAGTAGTAACTGTAGTAGTACTGGTAACATTAGTTGTAGTGTAGAAGGGCAAACAGTATAGTTGTAGTTCTAGTTGTTGAAGTAGTGACTTTTATATTGGCAGAGCAGAAGTGGTAAACTTTGTAGTAAGTGTAGTAGCAGTAATATTTGCCATTAATATTATAGTGGTAGCAGTTGTAGTATTAATATAACTGTTGTATTGGTGGCATTACAAGGCCAGGGCTGGGGTTTAGTAGTGGTAATATTAACAAGATTAATAGTAACTGTAGTAACTTAACTAGCTGTAGTAGTTGTAGTAGTAATAACAGTTGTAGTGCTAGTAGTAACAGTAGTAGTAACATATTCCGTCATTGTAATAGTAAAATTAGTATTGGTAATATATATTGTAGCTAATGTATCTTATACGTTTAAGACCTGCTGAGAGGATGTTCTGACTACATGATCCAATGTTATTTCATTTAATTAATTATTATAATCTTGGTCTGTTTTCTCTGTTTCTGTTTTGTCTCGCTTTGTCTCTTTCTCTCTCTTGTGATCTTGCTGTCAGGTTTCAATAGCTGGCCAGCCAGGAGGAGTTGAGTCATCCAGAGCAAAGATTAGGGTAAGCACCGTCTTTCATTAACCACCTCTATAAAATGTTCTATATTAACCAGCCATATCGTGATCTATATTAACCAGCCATATCATGATCTATATTAACCTGGGGATGGACAGAGAGGGCTGGTTCAGGGGTCTGGGGACGGGCAGACAGGGCTGGTTCAGGGGTCTGGGGATGGACAGACAGTGCTGGTTCAGGGGTCTGGGGATGGACAGACAGGGCTGGTTCAGGGGGCTGGGGATGGACAGACAGGGCTGGTTCAGGGGTCTGGGGATGGACAGACAGGGCTGGTTCAGGGGTCTGGGGATGGACAGACAGGGCTGGTTCAGGGGTCTGGGGATGGACAGACAGGGCTGGTTCAGGAGTCTGGGGATGGGCAGAGTTGGGCTGCTGAGCCTGAAGCTGCATCTGTTGGGCCTGGCACCAGGCAGTGGCAGGGACAACTGATTTAGGATCAATAGCTTGCTAAAGATTTGCCAGCATTGATTAAATATCAGCTAAAAAGGAACGGAATGTAAACACTCAGAATTTTTTGTGAAGATATTAAGTAACTAATGTTTGGGGAGAAAAAGTAGGGGAGCAAAAGTAGCCTATTTCACTATGGACTAAGCTAACAGGTTCATTTCCACCACTCGCGGATGACACCCACATTCCTTTGTGAAAAATTGGGTAACATACCTTCACCCTTTTCTCTCTCCTGTCTTTCTTTTAATTTGAGGAAACCAGATTTTTCTTTAGTAAGCTGAGACATCCTTGATGCTCCATTGGCACTCCTCACTTGCAATTTACTGCTAGCAATGTACCGTTCACACCTGGTTTAGTGACTGGACAGAACCATTTTCCATGGAGGGGGGATGCGCAATGTGCCATTCAGAGGGGTTGCGTCTTTTCACAAATGAACAAAACATTTATTTTCAGTAACTGTTGACAGTGCATTTTTGCGCTGTAATTAATGTGTGCCGAATCATGACCCTCAATGCGCAACCAGATGTACCATACCGTGGGTTGTGCGTTCCGTAACACCCCTAGTTTATAGTGAACATGAGTTTTTAGAGAACATCATTATTAGTCATGGCTTATCAGATTCTCCCCTATAACAAAACAAACATGTTTAAACCCTCTATTCTGTTTCTCTCCTTTTCACCAGCTCCCTCAGCACTGCCTCAGCTCCCTCCCTCCCTCTCTGACTCCCTCTTTGGCCTAGTCCAATCACAGCTCTCTCTTCTTCCTTACCTTCCTCTCTCCACCCGCTTTCCTGTCTATTCAGTTTCTTTATTGGGATGGGATGCATTTTGTTACATTGCCAGAGCACGTGAAAATACGTTTTTTGTTTGCTGTACCAATGTGAAAATATACTTTGATGGACAGGAAAATTAAGGGATAATTGAGGGGAAATTATGCGAGATACATTTTGGTTGTGTCAAAGAAGTATGTCCTCCGCTGGTCTCTCTCTTTTTCTCTATCTCTCTTTTTCTCCCTTTCTCTGTGTTTTTGTGTGTGTGTGTTAAACCCAGCTGTGGATCCCTGCTGATGTGTTCTCACAGTTTCGTCCCCCAGAGTTCTTATCAACTCATCTGAACTCGTGTTGCTCTGGCAACCTTGGTAACCCTGGGCTTGTCCTCACAGCAACTACTATATCAAATGCTAGTGGGTTTGTGTATCAGTGGTCATTCCTTAATCAAGGCGTGGTTTAATTGTGGAGCCTCTGGACTTCTCCTTGAGAAACCAGGGCCTAACAGAATAAACTGCCTGATTGCCCGAGGCACACAATATTTGGGCATCAGTAACAAAATGTGAAGATTTTTGTTTAGCTTTTTAATATTTTGAGATTTTTTTTTTTTCTGGTGATCAATTTTTTAAATTAATATTTCACAACAGAGATTTATGTTTGGAAGCACTATAATCAGAAACCAGAAATTCAGGACATATGACAAAATGTTGCTCTTTGACTTCCTGAGCCATTGTCATGGAAAGAGCATGTGAGCCCTATAAACCAAGAATAACATCTCAGCTGAGCCGACTCCCCCACGTCCAACCCTGTCAAGCTCCCTGTTGACCTTTGCTGTCCATCAACCTCCCTCTCCTTCCCCTTTCCTCCACCTTCCTCTCCCTCCCACTCTCTTCCTCACCACCTTCCTCCTTTCCCTCCCTCCCTCCCTCCCTCCCTTTTCACTTCTTTCTTCCATTCTGTACTCAGGGTGGGAATTGTCATGTTGTTTTACCAGAGAAACCAAAAATTACAGGGTTTCACAGTTGTTTGAGCAGCAATTAGTAAAAAATGAGCACCTTTGAAAGCCATTTCCTCTGTCTCAAAAGCCATTTCCTCTATCTAGGGATATACAGTAAGGCAGAATAGTGTGACGATGAACATCCCTCTCTCTTTGCAACTCGCTTTGCCCTTCCCTCTCTCCCCTTTACCTTCCTCTTCCTTTCTCTCTTCCCCTTTCCCCTCAACTGTCTGTCAGTTATAATGCCTGTTGGTCAGTCAGCCAGCCATCCAATCAGCATCCAGTCTGCCAGTTGGTCTGTCAACCAGCTAGCTTACCAGCCAGCCAGCCTCCAGTCAGCCAGCCTTGTCTTGTGTCTGTAATATTACCCCCTGGTGGACAAATGAAGGAGAGCTGAGAGGGTAATGGCTTCTAATCTGATGTAGTGCACACTCTGGTTCTGTTGGTTTTGTCCAGATTCAACGATATTTGAAATGTACCACAGCTGTTGTACACAAAGTGGTCAGTTTTTTATTTACACTACCCTGTTAAGGACAATGAAGGTATGGAAAAGCATTTTCTGTTTCAGATCAGATCATACCCTACAAGGTCCAGAGCCTGCTGGTTTTTCGTTGCACCTTGTGTCCCAGCTTTAAATAGGCCCCCAATTCGTGGGTTGCATTGAGAAAACAGTGGAACTGTGTTTGAGTTTGAGGGTGCTATGAGCTCAATCCACAGTTAGCAGGAAGTGTTGTGGATGCGTCCAATGAAGAGACACCTTCTAGGTGCATTGTGTTGGATGGCGAAAGCCATCTCCAACAGGGGTCCAGTTTGGGCCGAAGTGGTACTGAAGTAGAAAGCAGGGTGAAGCAAGCTCTTCCTCATCAAGTGTGTGTTTGTATGCATTATTTTTATACCGGTAATCAGGGCGAAGCTTAGGTTTACTCTGTTTCGATTACTGCTCCTGGCTTTTCACAAAGTCATTATAGCAACATAGCTCTGTTCTGCTGTGTTGGGCTCTGCTCTGTTCTGCAGTGCTATATTCTACAGTACTCTGTTCCTTTCTGTTCTGTTCAGCTCTGCTCTGCTCTGTTCTGCTCTGTCCTGTTTTGCTCTGCTTGGTATGCCAGATTACACACTGCGATTAGCATGTTTAAAAATTGGCCATGCATTCTTAATAGAAACCATGTAATTCCTTCCTCCTGCTATGAGTTTAGCGAATTGTCTATATCTTATCCCCTAACTTACTATACAGCCGTGTTAATGCATTAGGCTCAGGTCATGGATATTACTGATTTTCCAGGGGCCAGGGTTAGGGGGTGATTTTCTCACTCCTCAGGGGTCAAATTTAGCCTATACGTTTTTATACAAAAATACATCCAGTCCAGTGTTTTTATTAACACCCTGATCTCAAAGTTAACCCTCATCCTAGAATGTTCAGCTGGTCTGTCACTCTGAATTCTATTGTCCATGAAGGAAATACGGTTGCCGTGTTAAATTATCTGGCTTTTATAGTCACAACTGTCTCTCTGCCAGTCTTTCTAGATGTCTGTCGTTTGCGTGTTAACTGTAAGCTGTCTTGAGCTGTCCTTGTATGTCAGTATGTATGTCTGTCTGTTGGTGAGCTTCTGACTGTTAACTGTAAGCTGTCTTGAGCTGTCCCTGTATGTCAGTCTGTATGTCTGTATGTTGGTGAGCTTTTGACTGTTAACTGTAAGCTGTCTTGAGCTGTCCCTGTATGTCAGTCTGTATGTCTGTCTGTTTGTGAGCTTTTGACTGTTAACTGTCTGTCTGGCAGGAAGCCTAGATGCTCACCACAGGACCTCCAAATGTATTCTGTCTGTCTCTCGCTCTTCTTCTCTTTTACCATTTTACCTCTCTGCAGGAGCTGCTCCCATTGGTCTTGATGTTTGATCTGCCAGTGATGCTCCAGGTGACCCCTGACCCCAGCTCTGCGGCCATTCAGCTCATTTCGCAGACCTACAACATCTCTGTTTCCTTCAAACAGACTCCTCGCTCCAGACCATACCCAACTACTGGGGTCATTAGGGGCGGGGCCACCGGGGTTGTCAGGGGATCCCAGAACAACATTGCTGCTGTCAAGGTCAGCTCACAGGTCACCTAATGCCTCTGACTTCCTGGTCTGTCATTTTGCCCTTCTCCAGACCCTCCTTTTGAGAGGTCTTTTTCAGGCACTCCTTTTCATAAACCTTCTCTTAACTCTCCATTTAAGAAGCCTTCACCTAACCATCCCTTTAAGAAAACCTCTCTGGAAGCTCCCTTTAAGAAGCTTTCTCTTTAACCTCCCTTTAAGAAAACATCTCTGGAAGCTCCCTTTAAGAAGTCTTCTCCTAACCCTCTCTTTAAAAAGCCTTATCCTAACTCCCTTTAAGAAACCTTCTAAAAGTTCCTGATCAGATCACTTCCTGAAAGGTACTGTAAACTTCTGGCTCAGTTTTCTCTCTGGCCTTAGACAGCCCTGCCCTGCATGTTGATAGAAGCCTGTTGGTTTGGGCAGCCTGGGATTAGGGTCTGATAACCAGGCCTGGTGTCTGAACCCGGCAGCCTGCTCCTGAATCGGATTGGATCCCCCACATCCATTGGCCTTGGACCTGGCATGCCAGTAGCTGCCAGGGGGGGGGGGGGGATCATGGGCTGAGCAGAATGCCTGGTATGTGAGAGCCAAGTTGGTGGGGAGAAAAATGCTCAAAACACTCCAATTACAGAGAGCCCTCTCCTCTAGGAGCTGAGCATCAGAAAGACCCGAGACCACAGATCATGGGGTCCTTCTGATAGCCACCTAGGCTGGGTCGGTCATGTGTCGGGCTGGGTCGGTCATGTGTCGGGCTGGGTCGGTCATGTGTCGGGCTGGGTCGGTCATGTTTCGGTCTGGGTCGGTAATGTGTCGGGCTGGGTCCGTCATGTGTCGGGCTGGGTCCGTCATGTGTCGGGCTGGGTCCGTCATGTGTCGGGCTGGGTCCGTCATGTGTCGGGCTGGGTCTGTCATGTGTCAGGCTGGGTCGCGTATTGGGCTGGGTCAGTCATATGTTGGGCTGACTGTTGTGCTGATTTGGGGGGTTGACAACTTTTGGGGGTCCCTTAGGGGAGCTTATTGGATCATTCGATCTACTCTACCCCAAATCATGCTGTAATTGGTAAGCTAACGTGTGTGTGTGTGTGTGTGTGTGTGTGTGTGTGTGTAACCCTGTGTGTTGCAGAGGGGCACCGCCGTGTTATTAGATCACCTAACGGGGAGCCTGTCCAGTGCCGTCTCAGTAAGCACTCAGCTGGACATTGCACCCCAACACCACCTCTTCATGATGGGCCGGAATGGCAGCAATATCAAACAAATTATGCATACGACCGGAGCTCAGGTCCACTTCCCTGAACCCAACAACCCTCTAAGGAAAACCACTGTCTACATCCAGGGAACCGTTGACTCTGTCTGCCTGGCTCGACACTACCTCATGGTAATAACCCTAAACTCCGACATCAAGGTTGTCACCCTAACCTAAACCTAACATAATGGTTACAGGACAAAAGGGGGAGAGAGTGACGTAATGACGGATGGAGTGTGTGTGTGTCTACAGGGCTGTCTCCCGCTGGTCCTGATGTTCGACATCCCAGAGACTGTGGAGGTGGAGCCTGATGACATCACCACTCTGATGGATCAACTAGATGTTTTCATCAGCATCAAACCCAAACCTCGGCAGCCCAGCAAGGTACGCACACACACACACACACGCACACGCACGCACGCACGCACACGTGCACACACACACACACACACACACACACACACACACACACACAGTATAAACCAACCCTTTCTGTGTTGCGTGCCCTGAGGAATTTTAAAGACCATCATGGAACTCCTATCGGCTCTGTGGCCTCTGTTAAGATGTGGAAACATATCCAGTTTTCTTTTCCACATCCTTTAAATGGATGTTAATAAGCCTAAAAGTAGTCTGTGATTTACTGAATGACTGCCTTTCTAATGTAATAGCAGGATCTGGTAATAAATCTGTAGTCAGACACCTGATCCCTCTGTTGGAGTTGGCCTCTCTCTTTGCTGATTCTTCTGGAATATAATGGAACCGTGACGCTTGTTGGGCCTGCAAACCCGGTTTCTACCTTAGTTGATATATTAATGCCAATGATATTAAAAGCAGTGGAATAAAAAATATATCTTACTGGCCGTTGTTATAATTTGTCCCCGTGTCCTCTACCACTTAAGTCCCCGTGTCCTCTCCCACTAAATCCCTGTGTCCTCTCCCACTAAGTCCCCGTGTTCTGTCCTCTCCCACTAAGTCCCAGTGTCCTCTCCCACTAAATCCTGTGTCCTCTCCCACTAAGTCCCTGTGTCCTCTCCCACTAAATCCTGTGTCCTCTCCCACTAAGTCCCTGTGTCCTCTCCCACTAAATCCCTGTGTCCTCTCCCACTAA